>JAWPHD010008094.1:0-119556 GCA_037043455.1 Cyrtodaria siliqua
TCATGAGTCCATACCTATTTCATATATCCATACCATATTCATGTCTCCATACCATATTCATAGTATCCATAACATATTCATGTCTCCATACCATATCATAATCCATACCATATTCATGTATCCATACCATATTCATGTATCCATAACCATAATTCATGTGTCCATACCATATTCATGTGTCCATACCTTATTCATGTATCCATACCATATTCATGTGTCCATACCATATGATGTGTCCATACCATATTCATGTATCCATACCATATTCATGTATCCATACCATATGCATGTGTCCCATACCATATCATGTATCCATACCATATTCATGTATCCATACCATATTTATGTATCCATACCTTATTCATGTATCCATACCATATTCGTGTGTCCATACCATATTCGTGTATCCATACAATATACCTGTGTCCCTACCATATACATTTATCCATACCTTATAGATGTGTCCATACCATATTCATGTGTCCATACCATATTCGTGTATCCTACCATATTGATGTTTCCATACTATATTCATGTATCCATACCATATAATATGTGTCCATACCATATACATGTATCCATACCATATTCATGTATCCCCATACAATATTCATGTGTCCATACCATATTCATGTGTCCATACCATATACATGTGTTCATACCATATACATGTATCCATACTATATTTCATTGTATCCCCATACCATATTCATGTATCCATATTCATGTATCCCCATACCATATACATGTATACTACCATATTGATGTTTCCATACCATATACATGTGTCCATACATATACATGTGTCTGTAACAGATTATATGTATCCATACCATATACATGTTTCCATACCATATACATGTATCCATACCATATACATGTGTCCATACCATATACATGTATCCTACCATATTGATGTTTCCATACCATATTCATGTGTCTATACCATATTCATGTATCCATACCATATACATGTGTCTATACAATATTCATGTATCCATACCATATACATGTATCCATACCATATACATGTATCCTACCATATTGATGTTTCCATACCACATGTGTCCATACCATATTCATGTATCCATACCATATTCATGTATCCATACCATATTCATGTATCCATACCATATACATGTGTCCATACCATATTCATGTGTCTATACCATATTCATGTATCCATACAATATACATGTATCCATACCATATTCATGTATCCATACCATATTCATGTGTCCATACCATATACATATGTCCATACCATATACATGTATCCTACTATATTGATGTTTCCATACCATATACATGTGTCCATACCATATTCATGTATCCATACCATATTCATGTATCCATACCATATTCATGTATCCATACCCTATACATGTGTCCATACCATATTCGTGTATCCATACCATATTCGTGTTTCCATACCATATTCGTGTATCGATACAATATGCGTGTATCCATACCATATTCATGTATCCATACTATATTCATGTATCCATACCATATTCATGTATCCATATCATATACATGTGTCCATACCATATTCGTGTGTCCATACCATATTCGTGTATCCATACCATATTCATGTATCCATACCATATTCATGTATCCATACCATATTCGTGTGTCCATACCATATTCGTGTATCCATACAATATGCATGTATCCATACCATATTCATGTATCCATACCATATTCTTTTATCCATACCATATGCATGTATCCATACCATATCATGTATCCATACCATATTCATGTATCCATACAATAGCATGTAACCATACCATATTCCTGTATCCATACCATATTCATGTATCCATACCATATACATGTGTCCATACCATATTCATGTATCCATACCATATTCATGTATCCATACAATATACATGTGTCCATACCATATTCGTGTATCCATACCATATTCGTGTATCCATACCATATACATGTGTCCATACCATATTCGTGTATCCATACCATATTCGTGTTTCCATACCATATGCATGAATCCATAATATATTCATGTGTCCATACCATATTCATGTATCCATCCCATATACATGTGTCAATACCATATTCATGTGTCCATACCATATTCATGTATCCATACCTTATACATGTGTCCATACCATATTCATGTGTCCATACTATATCCATGTATCCATACCCTATACATGTGTCCATACCATATACATGTGTCCATACCATATACATGTATCCATACCATATTCATTTGTCCATACCATATTCATGTGTCCATACTATATACATGTATCCATACCATATACATGTATCCATACCATATTCATGTATCCATACCATATTTATGTATCCATACCATATTGATGTGTCCATACCATATTCATGTGTCCATACCATATACATGTATCCATACCATATACATGTATCCATACCATATTCGTGTGTCCTTACCATATTTGTGTATCCATACAATATGCGTGTATCCATACCATATTCATGTATCCATACCATATTCATTTATCCATGCCATATGCATGTATCCATACCATATCATGTATCCATACCATATTCATGTATCCATACCATAGCATGTATCCATACCATATTCATGTATCCATACCATATTCATGTATCCCCATACCATATTCATGTATCCTACCATATTGATGTTTCCATACCATATACATGTGTCCATACCATATTCATGTATATGTAACAGATATATTATTTTCAGTATTCATTATCTTAATTCCAGGAATATAAATGGTTATTCTATAATGTAGCATTCTAAGCCATTACCATATTCATGTGTCCATACTATATTCATGTGTACATACCATATACATGTATCCATACCATATACATGTGTCCATACCATATACATTTATCCATACCATATTCATGTATCCATACCATATTCATGTATCCATACCATATACATGTGTCCATACCATATACATGTGTCCATACCATATTCATGTATCCATACCATATTCATGTATCCATACCATATACATATGTCCATACCATATTCGTGTGTCCATACCATATTCGTGTGTCCATACCATATTCATATATCCATACCATATTCATGTATCCATACCTTATTCGTTTATCCATACCATATTTATGTATCCATACCATATTCAGGTGTCCATACCATATTCATGTATCCATACCATATTCATGAGTCCATACCATATTCATATATCCATACCATATTCATGTCTCCATACCATATTCATGTATCCATAACATATTCATGTATCCATACCATATTCATATATCCATACCATATTCATGTATCCATACCATATTCATGTATCCATACCATATTCATGTGTCCATACCATATTCATGTGTCCATACATTATTCATGTATCCATACCATATTCATGTGTCCATACCATATGCATGTGTCCATACCATATTCATGTATCCATACCATATTCATGTATCCATACCATATGCATGTGTCCATACCATATTCATGTATCCATACCATATTCATGTATCCATACCATATTTATGTATCCATACCTTATTCATGTATCCATACCATATTCGTGTGTCCATACCATATTCGTGTATCCATACAATATACCTGTGTCCCTACCATATACATTTATCCATACCTTATAGATGTGTCCATACCATATTCATGTGTCCATACCATATTCGTGTATCCTACCATATTGATGTTTCCATACTATATTCATGTATCCATACCATATACATGTGTCCATACCATATACATGTATCCATACCATATTCATGTATCCCCATACCATATTCATGTGTCCATACCATATTCATGTGTCCATACCATATACATGTGTTCATACCATATACATGTATCCATACTATATTCATGTATCCCCATACCATATTCATGTATCCATATTCATGTATCCCCATACCATATACATGTATCCTACCATATTGATGTTTCCATACCATATACATGTGTCCATACCATATACATGTGTCTGTAACAGATATATGTATCCATACCATATACATGTTTCAATACCATATACATGTATCCATACCATATACATGTGTCCATACCATATACATGTATCCATACCATATACATGTGTCTATACCATATATATGTATCCATACCATATACATGTATCCATACCATATTCATGTATCCATACCATATACATGTGTCTATACCATATACATGTATCCATACCATATACATGTGTCCATACAATATTCATGTATCCATACCATATTCATGTGTCCATACCATATACATGTATCCATACCATATTCGTGTATCCATACCATATACATGTGTCCATACCATATTCATGTATCCTACCATATTGATATTTCCATACCATATTCATGTTTCCATACCATATTCATGTATCCATACTATATTCATGTGTCCATACCATATTCATGTATCCATACCATATACATGTGTCCATACCATATTCGTGTATCCTACCATATTGATGTTTCCATACTATATTCATGTATCCATACCATATACATGTGTCCATACCATATACATGTATCCATACCATATTCATGTATCCCCATACCATATTCATGTGTCCATACCATATTCATGTGTCCATACCATATACATGTGTCCATACCATATACATGTATCCATACTATATTCATGTATCCCCATACCATATTCATGTATCCATATTCATGTATCCCCATACCATATACATGTATCCTACCATATTGATGTTTCCATACCATATACATGTGTCCATACCATATACATGTGTCTGTAACAGATATATGTATCCATACCATATACATGTTTCCATACCATATACATGTATCCATACCATATACATGTGTCCATACCATATACATGTATCCATACCATATACATGTGTCTATACCATATATATGTATCCATACCATATACATGTATCCATACCATATTCATGTATCCATACCATATACATGTGTCTATACCATATACATGTATCCATACCATATACATGTGTCCATACCATATTCATGTATCCATACCATATACATGTATCCATACCATATTCATGTGTCTATACCATATACATGTATCCATACCATATACATGTGTCCATACAATATTCATGTATCCATACCATATTCATGTGTCCATACCATATACATGTATCCATACCATATTCGTGTATCCATACCATATACATGTGTCCATACCATATTCATGTATCCTACCATATTGATATTTCCATACCATATTCATGTTTCCATACCATATTCATGTATCCATACTATATACATGTGTCCATATCATATACATGTGTCCATACCATATACATGTATCCATACCATATTCATGTATCCATACCATATTCATGTATCCATACCATATACATGTGTCCATACCATATTCATGTGTCCATACCATATTCATGTATCCATACCACATTCATGTATCCATACCATATACATGTGTCCATACCATATTCATGTATCCATACCTTATACATGTGTCCATACCATATACATGTAACCTACCATATTGATGTTTCCATACCATATACATGTATCCATACCATATTCATGTGTCTATACCATATTCATGTGTCCATACCATATACATGTATCCATACCATATACATGTATCCTACCATATTGATGTTTCCATACCATATTCATGTGTCTATACCATATTCATGTATCCATACCATATACATGTGTCTATACAATATTCATGTATCCATACCATATACATGTATCCATACCATATACATGTATCCTACCATATTGATGTTTCCATACCATATACATGTGTCCATACCATATTCATGTATCCATACCATATTCATGTATCCATACCATATTCATGTATCCATACCATATACATGTGTCCATACCATATTCATGTGTCTATACCATATTCATGTATCCATACAATATACATGTATCCATACCATATTCATGTATCCATACCATATTCATGTGTCCATACCATATACATATGTCCATACCATATACATGTATCCTACTATATTGATGTTTCCATACCATATACATGTGTCCATACCATATTCATGTATCCATACCATATTCATGTATCCATACCATATTCATGTATCCATACCATATACATGTGTCCATACCATATTCGTGTATCCATACCATATTCGTGTATCGATACAATATGCGTGTATCCATACCATATTCATGTATCCATACTATATTCATGTATCCATACCATATTCATGTATCCATATCATATACATGTGTCCATACCATATTCGTGTGTCCATACCATATTCGTGTATCCATACCATATTCGTGTATCCATACCATATTCATGTATCCATACCATATTCGTGTGTCCATACCATATTCGTGTATCCATACAATATGCATGTATCCATACCATATTCATGTATCCATACCATATTCATTTATCCATACCATATGCATGTATCCATACCATATCATGTATCCATACCATATTCATGTATCCATACAATAGCATGTAACCATACCATATTCATGTATCCATACCATATTCATGTATCCCCATACCATATTCATGTATCCATACCATATTCATGTATCCATACCATATTCGTGTGTCCATACCATATTCGTGTATCCATACAATATGCGTGTATCCATACCATATTCATGTATCCATACCATATTCGTGTGTCCATACCATATTCGTGTATCCATACGATATGCATGTATCCATACCATATTCATGTATCCATACCATATTCATTTATCCATACCATATGCATGTATCCATACCATATCATGTATCCATACCATATTCATGTATCCATACAATAGCATGTAACCATACCATATTCATGTATCCATACCATATTCATGTATCCCCATACCATATTCATGTATCCTACCATATTGATGTTTCCATACCATATACATGTGTCCATACCATATTCATGTATCTGTAACAGATATATTATTTTCAGTATTCATTATCTTAATTCCAGGAATATAAATGTTTATTCTATAATGTAGCATTCTAAGCCATTAAGAGCTATTCAATGTATAATATTGATCTTACTCATCTTAGGTATGTTTGTGGTGTACAGTGTGCCGTTCTGTGAATGTCCCGTATTGTCCAATGTGTTGTGTATTGTGTACCAATGTGTTGTGTATTGTGTACTCATGTATATGTAAGGGTATTTGGTTAGGTGAGTTGTAAATAACAGGTTTTAGTAGTCTTAGCTTAGAGGTATGGGAGCTAGCTCGATGGACGAGAAGTGTTCACTGCACGTGCAACAATAACCAGAATGCACCATTCCAAAACTAACCCCGTTCTAGGTTTGTATCTTTCCCGCATTCTTCTACAAGCAATGTAAGAGTAAAGTCGTGAGACTAAACTCTGTATAGAGACAAGATCATTAAAGTTAAATGTTCTACCTCTGAACAATTTATTTACTTATACTTTTATGTTTACAAGCCGTTGTTACATGCTGGTAAGAATATTGTTTTTAGTATTTAATTTGTATTGAAATGATGAGATTATGAAATGACAATCGGAGTTTTCCGTAGTAAGCATATTACTTATGGCTATTTCATTGTTTCAGGTTTTTACTACTTGATTAGTTCCTAATAAAGAACGAATTGGCAGAATGGCGTCTTATTACTTTATGAAAGATCCCACATTCTACATATCTATATCATATTGATGTATCTATGCCATATTCATGTATCCCCATACCATATGCATGTGTCCATACCATATTCATGTATATATACCATAGTCATGTATCCATACCATATTCATGTATCCCCATACCATATTCATGTGTCCATACCATATTCATGTATATATACCATAGTCATGTATCCATACCATATTCATGTATCCCCATACCATATTCATGTGTCCATACCATATTCATGTATATATACCATAGTCATGTATCCATACCATATTCATGTATCCCCATATCATATTCATGTATATATACCATATTCATGTATCTATACCATTTTCATGTAGCCATACCATATTAAGGTATCTATACCATGTTCATGTATCCATACCATATTCATGTATTTATACCGTATTCGTGTATTTATACTATATTAATGTATCCATACTATATTCATGTATATATACCATATTCATGTATCTATACCATGTTCATGTATCCATACCATATTCATGTATTTATACCGTATTCATGTATTTATACTATATTCATGTATCCATACTATATTCATGTATATATACCATATTCATGTATCTATACCATATTCATGTTTCCATACCATATTCATGTTTCCACCTCCCCCACCCACTCCCCGAACCGCCCCCCCCCCCCCGCAAATATTATATCTTTAGCCTCTTTGGTAACTGATATAATTATAGCCCGTATAATATTCAATAACAAAATCTAGCCCGTAATATCATTTGAGTATGTCGGCTGTTGCCGTAAATTAAATATCTGCTAAATCACAGTCAGCGAAATTTAACACTGCCCTCTTTGTTCATCTTAGGTAAGTGTACTGACCCAGATATTTGCGGGAGTCTATTTGTATTGTGTATGACAATAGCTCAACTTCTATATATATCGAAATACTGTGTATACCTTGATTTAACACCCGATATTGTAGATCATATTCTTCCCGGTATTATGCTAATACGTTTTACTAGTGCACGTGCTACGTGCAAACGCCTCTAACCTCTGCGGGATCAAATCCCACTGACAACTCGACTTGTCAAGTGAAAAAGTGTCGATTATTACGGATGGCGAGAGGTATACAGTACTGGTTCTACCCATGAACAATGTGTGTTCTGCATCTTCGCCCCGGTGGTCCAAAGTTTGTATGTTTTGCGTAGAAACATATAAAAAACACTTGAACACCTTCTTCTCTGAACCATACGGCACAGAGCTCTCATATATTACGTGTAATATTAGCTAATTCGATTATAGGATATAGCCTAACATGTGCTGACAATAGCGCAAAATACCATTCAACCAACCACATGTAAAATACTTTGAACTCAATGTTGTTTTAATAACGACTCATCAACACAATGTAGGTTATTTAGAGACGCCCAAAAGACAAAACTTCGTATAACTTTGTGAACATTGAAGTGGTTGATATCGTTATTGGTTTATCAGTATGATTACGTATACTATGATAATATGAGAAAGTTGATACGAATCGTTGTATTGTAAATCTTATATCAGTTATCGCTTTCAACTATGAATATTATATATATGGATTTTCGGTTTTATCGGTATAATTACATATACTATTAGAGTTATAAAGCAGTTATCGGTTTCATCGCATATATAATATCGATAAATCGTGTTATCAGTGTATATTATATGGGATATGTTTTGTATGTATACTATATTGGTTATCGGTTTTATCGCAGTTATAATATCGGCATCGCGTTATCGGTGTATCTTATATCAGTTATCTGCTTTATATGATTTTTTTTATATGAGAATGATATGTGGCTTCTGTTATATAAGAATCATATCAGAATCTTATTATTGAATACAATCATGTGTTCATTGTATGGCAACAATAATTGTGTATTATGTAACTGGTCAGATAAGTATTCCTAAATAAGTATCTGCACTCATTTACTTCTTCTTCTTCTTCGTCTTCTTGTTCTTGTTCTTCTTGTTTTTGTTGTTCTTCTTCTTCTAGTTGTGTGTAGAATCTCAGAATGAGTATTTTCACACATTCATTTACATGTGCAGACTATATCGTACATTTTCTCTCGACCATCATGAATAAATGAAACATCTCGTAATAGGAATACTATGCTGTCTGGACCAATTGTCGTGATAAGCGTGTCCGACGACAGCAGTTTGAAAGAAGACACTGCTTGGATCACTTGACAAGTTTTGAATAATATTAAAGTGCGACATTAGGAAAGATGAGAACTTTCCTTATTGTGTGGATGACATTAAACAGTAGCATACGCCTGATGTTTTATACTTGGGCCGAGGCATTATACGATTGCATACATTACATATGGTGGAAAAGTGGGGTATCTCCACCTGTGTATAAACACTTATTTATACAGTGGACTCAACCTCCGCGCAGGGATATTGTAGCCACTAATCACGCGACATGTAAATTAAAAAAGTTAAACATTTAGGTCAACGTCATTGATACTGACCTGTTTTGGGGTAGGATCATGTTGATGTTATACAGATGTAAGTATGTATGAAATTTAAAAGCTGTACGACTTTCGGTATCAGAGTAATGGACATAATAAAAAACTTCAATGTAAAACTTGAATGTCAATTAACAAAGTGCCAAAAGTAGGTCAAGGTAACTCATATTAACCTTCTTTTCATTGAACATTCCGCCGTCATGTAGTTATATATATTTGTACATTTTGAAAGCTGTAAGGCATCTGGTGTTAAAGAAATGGACTTAACAAAAAAATTGAATGTATCAAACTTGAATGTAAAACTTTAATGTAAATTTGAGTAGGAACATATTGTTGCCATATAGATGTGAGTATGAAGTTTGAAACCCGTACGGTGTTTGGTATCTGAGAAATTGACATAATAAACAAGTTGAATGTTAAAACGGACGGACAAGGGTAACACTATATTCCCGCACCACTTTCGTGGCAGGGCATAAAAAGTACGGCCAGTACGGGACTCGAACCCCAGACCCCTCGTTTACAGAGCAAGTGCTCTACCAACTGAGCTAACAAGGCCACCGGGTACCCAATATTACCACAAATAGTACATTTAGCGATTAAATAAGGTAATCTGAGAGTGTATTTGAAAGCCCGGGACATGTCCCGATCAGGTAATCACACCTAGACCTCTGAATCAGTCACCACAACCCCATTTAACCAACACTGACCTATAGTACGGTATTGGCCTTTGCAGACGGGTTTGAAGCTAAGAAGGCAGAGATGAGAATGATAGAATGCACATACCTAATAACAAATGTCTGTATTGAATGATAGTGATCAAAAGGGGCGTGGGGGAGGGGGTTGTAAACACTGGATTAAACATAAAAGCTTCAATAAACACTTTCTCATATGCTTGCCTCCCAATTATCTAAAAAGAAATATGTGTTTTGTTGGAGAGGTTTTATATATAAAAATAAAATATAAAACCTGCCCAACAAAACACATGCACTGATGCAGTTCAACGTTACCCCACCCACACAAATTCACAAATAAACTAACAACAAATATCAAGTGCAAAAACGTGTAGATAGTGACCGGTGTACACTTGTAATACAATTGAAACTCGGTATTTTTCTGACGCAAGTAGTTCTAAACATCTGGTATTCGACAAAAACGTAATATCATGTTTAAGAAGAATATTTGACAATACTTTAAAAATAGTTTGACTTAAGTGGAATTTTGAATTAAGCGATTTTGAGATAACGAGTTTCAATCGTGGAATTATGGGAAAAAATGTTACTTCGATCACAGCGGGAAGTCGCAAAAAGCTGCTTTGATAATACCTCAGATAAAAAAAAAAAAAAAATTATTTTTGCGAGATCAAAATAACTTTTTTTATAATTGAATAGATCTACCACTTCAATTTGAATTAAAATGTATGATTTATTAACAATTACTAGGATTGCCGTCGATATTAATTAAACCGAAAGTAAAATGTGGGTCATTTTTATAGAAATGTGTTAGACATTTAAAATTTAAGAAACGAATTATGTTTTAACTTGAAGTTAATGTTACACCCATAAATATGATAAAACATCACAGTCATTTCTATAAAATTAATATATTTATATTGCGATCAAGACAACGATCAATATAGAGTAATATAGAGTAAAATATACAGGTCCAAAGGATAGAGCGGGACAAACTTAATAAATAAATGTAATAAGCTTTAAATAAGTAAATTTTCAGAAATTACATTTCACGGTAAGCTTAACATCTGAAAACGGAAGCAGGACCAAACATTCGGTGTCGGATTTGAAAGTATACTGATTAAAGTGCTGGTATATTTATACCATGTGTACATTTTAAATTATGTTGAACTTCTGTGTTAATAAGCAAGTAATAGTTTGCCTTTGTTTAGAGTTTAAAGTCATTGTTCAGCTCGTTTAGGGCTATTTCATTTTCCTTAACTGGTACCATTCTTTCTGACCGGAAACATCAATGCATTACTTCTGCCATAAACATGGCGTTATTGCCAAAATTCGAAGTTAGAGGTAACTCAGTGTGTACATGTATCCAAAGTACGCACGCGCATTCACGCTGTTAAAGCAAAACACTTACGGAAGAATTGCATAAAACGTGCTTGTTGCCTGTTGTCATTTTTTTCTGACTGTACACATAATTCCCCCACACCCGAAATGCTGCATTACTTCTGCGGTCATAGGGTTACCCGGGGTAAATGTAAATATTGCGGTCCCAAGTTTGTTTTACAAACAATAAATAAGCCTTTTATTTTTTAAACTCACGAATTTATCTCTACATAATTATTTAGGTCTATGGTCATGTTTTCATGTATACATTTCACTGAATAAAAAGCAAACTGTTATTTGGTTCTACTCAATATCTTACGGACAGTGTCCTTTTGCCTTAAATATTGTCTGTAAATTGTTCCCCGTTTATGCACGGTTAGGATTACATTTAATTGTGTCTGATGCTTTACAGCTTTAAAGCAGTGATTTTGCTTTTAATAGCCCAAAAATTAGCGCATATGAAAGCTACACAGTCTCTATATCAATCGATTTTTCTTTGTAGGCGTGTCCTTATTTCTAACTTAAGTGTCTTATAAAGAAATGCATATCCTAGCATGGGTCAATTCTCAAATCGTTCATATGCTTACATTGCGTAGAAAAGCTGTATTCCCACATTAGTCAAAGGCCATGTGTACAACCAAAAGGATGTTTCGAGTACTGAACATATGGGAAAAGCGGAAATGTGTGTTCTATATTATCTTGAAAAAAGGGTAACTTGGTAGTTATTTTGCAGATTTACAAAAATGAAACAAGACAATAAGTGTAACTAAACAGCATATAAGATCTAGGTATACTTAAATACAGACGAACGTATAGAATTATAGACTAAATTCAAATTCGTTCAGCTATTTGAAATATTAGGCAAAACAACACCGAGGCAACATAATCTGGTCAATCTTATGAGATAGTTGGCTCTACGTTTTACATTCTCCGCTCGACATTTATGCAAATGCAGACACATACACACATTTGATAAATACCGTCAAATGCGGACTTTCTATACACACCGTCAAATGCGGCCTTCCCTTATATATAGTGTATCGGTCTTCCCATATATATATATATATTTATAGGAAGGCCGCATTTGACGGTATATATAAATAAAAACTCTAGCAATTATATTTATGCCGTAGCTTTCGGCCTTGCGGCCTTCCTCAGTGGCGTATTTATAAACAATGAATATACACGGTAAAACGGAACTGACGTAACGTTATTAAGCGACGTCGTTTGGCGCGCTATTCCTTCGTGTTAATGCCGTACGGCTTATAAGTTCTAAGCTTATTCTTCCATAAGCCCTCGATTGTTTTTCGGTACATGTCTTCCCCATGCAGTTTTTCGAGGCCCATCACCATAAAGTCATCAACGCTATGGCCTTCACTATAAAAATGGGCAGCTACCGGGTCGTCGTGCTTTGTCCTGATTCTGGATATGTTTAGTAGGTGGCGTTGATATAGTGTATCTCCCGTCTCTCCAACATAAATGTAGTTATTGCAGGTCTTGCAAAATACTGCATATACAACGTTGGTAGACTTACAGTCTATATAGTTACGGACGTTGTATACCTTTCCGTCGTTGCCCTGGAACTTATCTGCTTCCATCATGTGCGGGCACAGGGCGCAGCGTTTCGCTGGACATGGTGCGCTTGTTTTGTTTTTACTAAATAACAGCTTATTGTGTTTTTTATGGACAAGTATGTCTTGAATATTACAGTCCCTCTTAAAAGCAATTATCGGTGGCTGAGGGAAAATTGCTCTCATTCTGTCCAATGTATATAGTGTTTTCATGTGTTTTCTCAGAATTCCACCCACGTTAGGTAGACCACGGGAGAAAGTCAATACTAGTGGCACCCGCTTAGATGCTTGCTTATCGCTGTTATATTGAAGAAGATCTGCCCGCTGTTTGTTATCGACTTTCTTTAGCTCTCCCTCCACGAAGTTTCCATCATATCCCCGTATTTGTAGCTGCGCTCTGATTTCACTCCTGTGTGTTTGGTACCGTACTTCATCGGAGCATATACGCTTTACCCGGAATCCAAGGCCATATGGTATGGCCTTCTTCGTAGACTCAGGGTGTGATGATTCTTTGTGGAGGTATAAGTGCTTGTCTGTAGGCTTGGTGAAGAGATCAGTACTGATTACCCCATTAACGATGCTGGTGTGAACGTCTAGGAACTCAAGGCGATCAGTAGAAAATCTGAGCTCCAGCTTGATCCTTGGGTGTATTTGGTTGCCTTAATGAATGGAAGTCACGCAGTGACTCTATACCGTGCGTCCATAATCCCCAGACGTCATCCAGAAACCGGAAATAAGCCAGAGGGGCTTTATTCGTCCGCCTAAAAAGTTCTGACTCCCACTCGCCGAGGTAGGTTGATGCGTAATTCATTCCTAGGTGAGACCCAATGGCAGTTCCTTCATTTTGCACATATCGCTTATCACCGAAGGAGATATTATTGTTTTCAAGAACATTGTCCATCATTCTTAGTACATCCTCTGTGGGGATTGACTTATTTGAGCGTTGGTTAAGAGCTTTTCGACTGCGCATCTAGCCTCTTTTCTGGGTACACTTAGGTAAAGGGTTTTAACATCTAGGCAGAAGATAATTGTATTGCTTGGTAAGGGCTGAGTAATGTCACTTAACTTCTTGAGAAAGTCCGTGGTGTCTTTAATATAAGTTGGTAAGGATGTAACATGTTCTCGTAGCTCCTCCTCCACTACCTCTGCAATTTTTTCTGTAGGATGGTTTCTTCCATTTACTATCGTCCGTAGTGGCATGCCTTGTTTGTGTAGTTTTGGGTTGCCTTGAAGCTTACCGGAAGTACCCCCTGGTGTCGTAAGGTATCCTTTCATGTCGTTTGTTATAGAGCCTTTTTTGTACATTTCAGTAGCTAATTTATTGACCTTATTCTCTACTTTTAGCGTTTTGTCATCAGTGACCTCTGAATATGTGTCGCTGTTGGACATTTCCTTCTGAAGCATGTCTACGTATTTATTAGTATCCATGACGACTATGCCAGAACCCTTATCTGCCGGGCGAAGAACAATCGAGGCGTCATTTAAAAGCTCTCTCATTGCCTGTACCTCTCTCTGTGTGACAATCATTTTGAAGTTTCTTTTTAAGCCATTGATTATATCGTCCTTTACACTTTTAATGTACGCGTCAAGCCACTTGTCTCTTCCGGAAGTAGGTGTCCATGTCGATCTCTTCTTGAATTTATTATATTCATCCAAGCTCTCTTCCTCATATTCATTGAACAAATATTCACGTAGTCGCATGCGTCTCTCCTATGCTCTGAGATCTGCTATAAGTCTTCTCTTATCTATGTTCCTTCTGGTAGGTACAAACTTAAGTCCTTTTGATAACAACGAAATTTGCGATGGAGTGAGTAATTTCGAAGAAATATTGGTAACAACTGTACTATGAGTGTTCGAATCGCCAATACAGTGAGTTCCTGGAATTGTAGGTTTAGCTAGAAGCTGGTCAGTCTTTGCTTGGGATGTGGTACCAGACATACATAACTGATCACGTATAGACGACTGTAAATGTCCAACATTCTTGGGCCTCTTGCTCATGCGCAATACATCAAAGTGCTGATTACTAAGTTTCATACAGATGAATTTATCAAACTGCGAATTGTCCTTCTCAAACGGAAAGTGTAGCCACTCTGAGTTAGTAGCATTACAATTATACACGTACATGTTTACCTTATAAACACTGGAGGCTGCATCAATTTCCGCTTCCGTAGCCCATGAACATGAATGTCTGTATGTATGTTTCATCTTTTCCAGATGTGTATTAAAACCCACCATAGGTGAATATAAATGTTCTTTTTTTACCATGTGTTGGACAACATTATGTCTCACTTCCATGTGACGAGAGACATCTCCAAGCATTTCTAAAGCAACTCATCTGAAAAAACAATTTCCATCCTTATCAATATGGCGGACCTCTGGTTCATCCTTATCAATATGGCGGACCTCTGGTTCAACCATTCTCGAACTTGAATCATATTTCATAGGGCGCAACTTCTTTTTCTTAGTTCTTAGAAGATTGACTTGCGCTTTCAAATTTACCGTTTTGATTTCCCTAATCCCGAAAATCCCGAAAAACCCGTGAAGGAACCGTTTATCTAAGCGCATCTAATTGCTCTTCCTTCAATTGTTTTGTATCACTAATAATCCTATCACAAACGCTAATACCATCTTTCATCAGTGAGAATGATGCTGTCTGTAATATCTGACGCACTTGTAAGTTCTCAACTTCATTTATATCATAGTTCATATTCCACTTTATACTAAAACCTGGTGGCACTATATGCTGCTCCAAACATTCAGTGAGAAATTGCTTATGACTTTCATATCTGTCTAATTTATTCATGATCTTCCGTAATCTCGCATCTTGTCGTGTTTCCGTTTCCTGTATATCCATTGGCATTTGTATTTGTATTAAAATATCTGTGGTATTGTATACATATATACATGTATATAGGAAGGCCGCATTTGACGGTGTGTATAGAATATATATATATATGTTCACAGTGAGGCATTCCAAGGCTTCCAATTATTTGAAATAGTAGGCCAGGCCAAAACACCGATACGACAGAATCTTGTCAAGGGTGAAAATAAACGCCCTTAAACCCCTAGTGGCCTACTTTGCCACTGACCGTTCCAAGGCGGTAGCCCTGTTGTCAACCCTTTTGTGTTTGTGATGTCGTTTGCATTTATTATTACTTTTGCCTTCTTGTTTGTCTGTTTGCGTGTTGTTTCTGTGTTTTGTGGTTGACTGTCCTCCTTGAATGCTACTTTAACTGTCCGATCTTTTATATTTCTTTATATTATCAGATAGATAGTAAATCGTTAGTGAAGTTGTTTTTTCCTTCTACATTATACGTTCGACATTCAAACCCAGTTCTCCGTTCTATATGCGGGCCCATATTCGCATTCAAGGGTAAATATATTATCAGATAGTAAATCATTGGATCTACGTTCTACATCCTCCGTCGACATTCAAACCCATTTTCCGTTCTATACAATACGTGGTCCGAGTATTCACTGTCATACTCCATCCAACCCTTTCTATAAGAAGCAAAACCGGGCAATCGATTTAAAAAAATCCATCGAAAATGAAAGGGGTTGGATAAGACCTATCCATCAAGCTATCGTTTTGTCGCCTAAGATTATTAGGGAATAAACAATTTTCACGTGCGCATGTTGCTTAAGGGAAATCAGCCCAATATTTCAAACTTCAAAGTTTGAAGAACCCTATCTATTAAGGTATAGATACTTAATTTCGCATGACTAGACCGTTATCCACGGGACTTAACTTGAACCCGATTTTAAAATATCAATCAGAAATCAACAGAGCCCTAACCTTGACAATCAACCATAAACCCAAACTCTAACTTCAAGAAATATGGAAATTAAAAAACGATCGTCGTAGAGTCAAAAGCCGCTGATCAACCGGCTGCATGGAAGTCAGATGGTTGCAGAGAAGTCAGATTGGCGAAAATGTTGGAAATGGATGGTTGGGTTAGTATTTTTGCTTTCTGTTGCGTATTTTGCTAAAATGTTTAGAAAATGATTATGAAGATTTGGAAAGTAATGACAGAGATAGCTTTCACTTTAAAAATCCAGTAATAAAACGACGTTAGTGCGTATAGCACCCTGTATAAATGTCCAACGATTTGTAAAAACATTGAAATTTTCAGATTAAACACATATAACGAACTGATATTCGCAATTGTAATTCAATTTAAAACGCTTGCCAAGGCCAAGATAGTCAATACTGTTATAACTGTACAAAGTAGCTCATTGAAATAATGAAAATCTTTCGAGTTATAGCATTTTAAAGCATTTTAAAGTCGACAGGGTAAAACAAATAGCGAACCGGAATGTCATATGTATTTTACAAGTGCGAACGAAGAAGTCAGATTGAACATTTCAGATACGAACGGGAAGATCAGGTTGTTTTAAGCAATTCTTTCCCTTTTTTGATGATTGCTGTACACTTAACACGAGTACTTGTAATTACCTATAGATTTTTTTCAGCGCACGCATTTAGTAAACATTTTGTTACATTTCATCTGACCTTCCGTTCTGGATTCGAACGCAGTTCTCCGTTACGCATTCAAGGCCATTCAATATGAAACAATATTCAAAATAATTAATAAAGAGAATTCTTACATATCCAATATTATAAGTATTTAATGTAAATGCGATTTCATGTCTTTGATGCACACATTTGATAAACATCTTCAAATGCGTACTTTCTATAAACATTGGCAAATGCAGACTTCTTATACACACTAGCACAACTGGACGTCATATACATACCGGCAAATGCGGACTTCCTTTACACACCGACAAATGGGGACTTAATATGCACACTAGAGCACGGGGCTCAATTTTAAACCAATTTTTTAAAAAATCCGAACGGCACTCAACCGAGTTGGTCCGAGTATTCACTGTCATACTCCATCCAACCCTTTCTATAAGAAGCAAAACCGGGCAATCGATTTAAAAAAATCAATTGAAAATGAAAGGGGTTGGATAAGACCTATCCATCAAGCTATCGTTTTGTCACCTAAGATTATTAGGGAAATAAACAATGTTCACGTGCGCACGTGGCTTAAGGGAAACCCGCCTGATAGCTCAAACTTCTCAGTTTGAAGAACCCTATCTATTAAGGTATAGATAATTTATTCGCAAGACTAGAACGTTATATTTGAGTCTAAACTTAAAGTACCTTACCATATTGCTCAAATTTCAACCGATTTTAACAAATTCATCGGAAATCAACGGTGTTGGATGAGATCTGTCCAACGAGCTATCGTTTGGACACCTCCGCTTATAACGGAAACAATCACTTTTCACGTGCGCAAGTGGTTTAAAGGGACATACGGCAATCTTTATTTTTTAAAACTCACGGTTTCCCGCTAGTTTTTCCGCATAACTTGCATGTATTCAATCATTAATATTAATTATAAAAATCGTATTAAGCAATTTATTTTTGCATATTATTAATTTTTGATAATAATGCACCAATAATATATTAAAACTTATAGTCTAATAAGACGAAATAATGAATACATAAAATTTGATTTCTTTAAATGTACCCAGGGTAAAAGTAAAAATGATACTGGATATATAAATCGAGACACCCATTTCAAACACATCAAGATTTCCTTGTGTCCTTTAAAGGACGCCAACCCAATATCTCAAACTGCTCAGTTTATAGAACGCTATCTATTAAGATAGATAATTATTTTCGCATGACTAGAACGTTATCTACAAGACCTAGAACGCTGTTGCAATGTTGATTTCTAACGTTTAAAACAAATTTCGAGTTTTTTTAACAATATGTGTCCACAGTGTGGACTTAGCCAATATTGTTTCTAATGGACTTAACATAAAACAACTTACCATATTCCCACGTGCGCACGTTGCAACCGATTTTAAGAATTCATCGGAAATGGATGGGGTTGGGTGAGACCTATCCATCAAGCTATCGTTTTGTCACCTAAGATTTTTAGGGAAATAAACAATATCTACGTGCTTAAGGGAAATCCGTCTGATAGCTCAAACTTCTCAGTTTGAAGAAATCTATTTATTAAGGCATAGATAATTTATTTCGCAAGACTAGAACGTTATCTAAGGGACTTAACTTAAAATACCTTACCATATTCCCACGTCCGCACGTGGCTCAAATTGCAACCGATTTGAAAAAATGCATCGGAAATCAACGGTGTTGGATAAGCCTTATCCATCGAGCTATCGTTTGGACACCTCAGATTGTTACGGAAAGAACCACTTTTTACGTGCGCAAATGGCTTAAGGGACATCTGCCCGATATATCAAACTGCTCAGTTTGAGAACCCTATCTATTAAGGTATAGATAATTAATTTTGCATGACTAGGAATTCATCTACAGGACTTAACTTAAAACAGCTTACCATATTCCCACGTGCGCCCGTGGCTCAAATTGAAACCGATTTTAAAAATTCCTCGGAAATGGACGGGGTTGGGAGAGACCTACCCATCATGCTATCGTTTTGTCACCTAAAGGTTAGGGTTAGATTAGATGACAAATTTCACCACAGTAAATAAAACCCCGAGCCTAACTTTAAATATAAACCCTAAACGCTCAACCCTTAACCCCCGACCCTTACCCTAACCCTTACTTCGAGAAAATTGAAATACAAAAATGAACGCCGTTGTGGTCGGTATTATGACCACACTGACGCTTGACTCTACTACGCTGAGAAAAACAAGTGCATAAAACGGCCACACCGTGCAAGAATTTTTTTTGTTCATATATCTATGATATCTAACGTTTTAAACAATTTCGAACTAAAATAAATTCGCACCATATTCCCAAGTGCGCACGTGTCTCAATTTTCAATCGGTTTTACAAAACTCTAACGGCAATCAACGGGGTTGGGTGAGACCTATCCATCAAGCTATCGTTTGCTCACCTAGGATTATTAGAAACAAATGCGTATATATGATATACACCGCCAAATGCGGACTTACTATGTATAGTTACAGTGAGGCATTCCGAGGCAGTGGTTTTCAGTTTTTTGAAATATTAGACCACTCACACCGAGGCAAAATAATCTTGTCAAGGTAAATATATTATCAGATATTAAATCGTGTATGATGTTGGCTCTACGTTCTACATTCTGCGTTCGACATTCAAACCAATTTGCCGCTCTATACTCGGGTCCAGTTCTCGGTCTACATCTGAACCTAGTTCTCTGTTCTACATTCAAACTCAGTTCTCCGTTATGCATTCGAGTCCATTCAATATGAAACAATATTCACAATAATTAATAGAAGAGAAAATATGCAATACAAAAATAAAATTCTTACAAATCCAATATTATAAGCATTAAATGTAAATGCGATTTCATATTTTTGATGCACACATATGATAAACATCTTAAAATGCGGGTCATATACACACCGGCAAATGCGGACTTCCTCTAAACACCGGCAAATGGGGCCATCATATGCACACTAGCGCACGTGGCTCAATTTTCAACCGATTTTTAAAATTCTTACGGCAATCAACGGGGCTGGATGAGTCCTAACTATCAAGTTATCACTTGGTCACCTAAGATAATTAGTGAAAAACCAATTAGGGTAAATCCGCCAAATATCTAAAATTTCTTAATTTCGCATGCCTAGAATGTTATCTATGGGACTTAACTTAAAATTACTTCCAATATTCCCACGTGCGCAAGTGGCTCAAATTACAACCGATTTTAAAAAACACATAGGAAATGAACGGGGTTGGGTGAGACCTATCCATCAAGCTATCTTTTGTCACCTAAGATCATTAAGAAAAAAAATGTTCACGTGCGCACATGGCTTAAGGGAAATTTGCCCGATATCACAAACTACTCAGTTTGATATACCCTATCTATTCAGGTATAGATTAATTAATTTCGCATGACTAGAAGGTTATCTACGGGACTTAAATTAAAATAACTTACCATATTCCCACGTGTGCACGTGGCTCAAATTGCAAACAATTAAACATATCCAGAAATCAACGGAGTTATGTGATCTAAGATTATTAGGAAAAGACACCTTTCACATGCGCATGTGGCTTAAGGGACATCCGCCCGATATCTCAAACTTCTCAGTTTGAAGAACCCCATGTTTGAGGTATAGCTAATTAATTTCGCAAGACTCGAACTTTATCTACAAGGCCTAAAACCCTGTATGATTACGTTTTATTTGTATTATTACAGTAAACTCGCTAAAGAGACTCACGGTAATCATACCTTTTTGAAACTCTGGGTTCTGAATATTCTTCTATATTTGCGTAGATCGATCATTACTTATAATTATTTAACATGTTCGAAGCAAACTAATTTTGATATTTGATTTCGTTTTTGATTATGCAGGGCGTAGCTGGCCGAAGTGACGTTCTAGGCTGAAGCAACTGAGCACCACATAGACGTTATTAGTGAAGTCATGTATATGATGGAATACTCCCACATCTTTTTAATAAGAAGTGCGTTTTGAAGAAGTTGTGAAGACATTTTGGCTGGAGTAAACAGAAAATATCTGGAAAACATGTTAACCCAGGCTTGCAGTGCAAAGGCATCTACGACACTGTATGTAGATGATATTGCACCAATAGTACATATGCATATAGTGTAGAATAATGAAGAAAACGTGTAAGGTTGAAATCTCCCATATTTTCTTTTCTTTAATTTAAATCTATGGTTATCCAAGCAGGTTAAAGTTAATACATCGAGGTGTTATTTTAATGGTTGAGATAAAAATATATCTACCTCTAGATGATTTGCGGCACTTTAAAGGAAGAAACAAAACGAGTAAGGGCTCTGATCGGTCTTAGGCAGTGCCTAACATTCATATTGTCGTGAATTCCTTCCAAGAAAGTAAATTATGAAAGGATTTGCTCGGATTAAAGTACGAGGGTATAATAAATAACACATAAGCGCTGTATCCTCTTTTCATATCTTGCCAAATGGAATGTTCGCGAAAAAAAGGAACAATACTTTTTTGTCCGTTATTGTCGGATATTATCACGCTCATGCATAAAGTTTGCAGCAGAAACAATTCAGTTTCATGAAATGTTTGTTTGAATATATTTTGGACGTACCGACCAAGTTAAAATGGGCAAGAATGCCTTTTTTTCTTCCGAACATATTTTTGTAAATATTTACTGTTGCAATATGGCGACATATACAATGATTGCGCATGCGTAGTTCTACGGTTGTGTGTAAAAACCGCACTGTTTATTTCAAAATATAACAGAGCAGGTGCGTGGTACGGAGAATAACGATAGTAGTAATGAATAGTTTAATAGAGATGCAGGAATAAGTAGAATGTAAAATATATAACGACATAAGATAATGTTCATCAATTTATTTATCATATGTTGGAATAATTCGCATGCATATATGAAATAGATGTATAATATGTAATTAGATAATAAATAGAATCCGTGCATTACCGTACATACCTATCACTCTAAAAGACGAAATATACTGAAAGGAAAAAGAAATGCAGGGTGCGTATTTCCGCTATGTATTGCATATACTGCACACTTAATTCCATATATATTCCAAGGAAATCCCAAGATGTTTTGTAAAAAAAAAGGGCAGTTAGTTAGGACACAACTGTGATGTTGTAGACGTTATAATCACAGTACACGTTGTAACAAGAAATTCATAAATGCTGAAGTTCCTCTTTGAAAAATTGAGCCAGTTCAGTATTGTTTTTAATGTTAAGTGATTGCAACATTTAAAGCCTAAGTTTGCTCATCTGCGTAAGCCAAATGCGCATTCTGTCGATAATGAAACTTTAAAGGGGTAACCATTGGTGTGTTCAGTGCTGTTTAAACCTTCTTTCTAAAAGGACAGGCCTATTGTTGCCCTGTACCATTCGATTAGCAGTAGCATATTAAACATACAATATATAGCGGAAATACGCACCCTGCGTTTCTTTTTCCTTTCAGTATATAATCAGCGTTATTAAATAAATATCAGATATGGGGTCAGTTACATGGCTAATAAACTGTTCAAAGTACATGATACAATGCAAATAGGTAAATTAACGGTGTGGCAAACACTTAGGCAGATTTCAAGTGGCATTGATGTTAGTTTAAGAACTTTTCCTACAGTTGTTTATGCGCATATTTTTCGCGCATACCTGTCTAAGGAGTGACTACGTACACACATAACATACTTGTTCAATGTTTTATATATTTTTTACTAGCTTTCATTATTATGAACGTAATTAATTGTTTAGATTATGAAGTTATGTGTTAATAAAATGAAAAATAAGTATAGTTTCAGTATTTGATACCGACCATGGAGGTATTTTGTTCGTTAAGCCTCTATTGCTTGCTATGCTTAGCGCATAATATCTGTCTGAAATGTCAGAATTAACTTAAAGGGACACTGTCCGTAAGTAAGCAGATATTGCGCATAACCAAATAACTGTCTGACTTTTATTCAGTGAAATGTATACATGAAAACATGAGGATAGACCCTAAGAAGTATGTAGGAATACATTCGTGAGTTTGAAAAAAAGTTTTAATTATTATAATATTATGTAAATAAAGTGGGACCCACAATATTTACCTTTCTGCGATCACGTGACTTCCATTAGCGCATTAGGTTTTCACCATAGTATGTATTGCGTAATATGTATTGCCAGCTTAGCTCAGTCGGGAGCGATGTCCGACTACTTTACGCTCACGCACAGTATTATTACTGCGAGCCTAAATAAAAGGTAATTTTAGTTTGGGATGCGAGTTCAAACGCCCGAAGTGGATTTTCTTTTTTTTTTGTACCGCTATTGAATTCTGTTAAACAATCTTGCTTTTAATTAGTAAATATTGAATAATGTTTAGTGTGTAATGTTTGCGAACATAATTATTGTATGTTTAAAAGCTAAAGGTTACGGACAGTGTCCCTTTAAAACATTAAATAGTACTGACTTGATGATTGTATAATAATTTACATATGTAGAATCCATTTAAATATAAATGTGTATGCAGAAATTAAAAATTAAAGATAAAGTTTGTATGTTTTTTTGACTTAAAAAATCGTACCTTTTTAGAAATTTCAGGGTTATTATTGTATTTTTCTCGAAATCAAATATGGTGACACATATTTCGTTTTCTTGAAGAATCCGATATTTACTAACAATAGGGAAGTTTTGAAAAATACATATTCATAGCAAATAAGTTTTTTCCTCCAAATGTCTATTTTTTCACCCAAAACCTGCCATTTCTTTCCGAGGATATTGAAGGCAATAAAGGCAACATGCCCCGTTATTATTGCATCTTTCTTCATAGATAGATAGAAATGATCATATATATTGAGCTTGAATTAAATTAATGCACTTCGATTTTATTTGTGTTATTCTTTTTTGCACAATTTAGTGTGTACTGAAATTATAGAAATTTGCCAAAAAACGTTTATAGGTCAGATGTTTGTCTTAATATATCTCAGAAATCAAGTCGGTGATCTATTCTTTTTAAGGCCGAAACATGCTTGAGAGACAGTTCTAAATATGCAACAAATCTTAAAAAAGGTAAATTCATAGCAAAACATAGGGAAAAACGGTAGGAAATATCTTTAAGAATATCAAGGGCCCTACCTCTATTGTTAATGGTCCAATCTGGATGGTTTTCGAACGAGATTTCATTGATATCAACAATCTGACCAAGTTTGGAAAAAAAAGGCTGAAAAATGAAGTCTCTATTGTGTTGTCGAGGCAAAAGTTAACGGACAGACGACGGACGAGGCAGAATATAGCATTTTGGGTTAAGTAAAATTTGTACACCTTCACTATTCGAGCTTTTACGACTAACATATCCATTTCCGTCCTATTCGGTTTCCATAAATTTGCAATACCAATAGTCGAATGCGTTTCCTGTACCAGGTATATTAAAAAGAGTATGATGATAGACTTTTGGAATCGGCCGAGCACGTTACATACGAAATATTGCAGTCTCGGTTTGATTGAGACTGTTCATGAGCGGTGGTGAAATATGCTAGCTACCGCTCACGCCCTCTAGCCCCGGGTTGAGCAGAACTCAATATTCATAAAAATCAACAGTACAGAATTTTAACCATCCCGAAGATGGCAAGCATATGGCGGTGGATATAGCAATATTTGTATCTTTATTTCATCCCCTATATCTAGCGGCGTATGGTCCCAGGATCTAATAACATTGTATGCCCCGAAGAGCGAAATAACCAAAATGGAATTTAGTTGGGAGCAGCGGTTATGAAGACTGCGTATCACAAGTAACAGCCAAAAGACTAAATTAAAAAGCAGACAACATATCCTATGAGTGGTTAACAATACCCAGAGCCTTTTATCGGCCGGAGTAGTGGAATTGGAGTAGTGGAAATTAAGTTATCTTCCGGAATGCGATTTTCTATATAAGGTCACGGTGACCTTGATCTTTGACCTACTGATCCAAAAAAAAATAGGGATCCTCTTCTCACCTAGGGCAATGTACCTGTGGAGTTTCATGAGTGTAGGTCTATGACTTCGGAGTTATCGTCCGGAATGAGCAATTGTTTACGGACGGACGGACGGACGGACGGACGGACGGACGGACAACCCTATCCCATATTTCAAACGGGCGTATACAAAAAGAAGTAAACTCTAGTGTGTTTAAAAAAAAAATATTCACTGTTTGTTTCATTGACTAAATATGCAGGTGGGATGAAATCAATTAAGATTTCTAGTGATTATATTAGTCAGCCTGAGAGAAGAGCTCCATGTACTATGGCGTATACAAAAACAAGTAAACTCTAGTGTACTTAAAAAATAATAAGCTTATAAACAAATAATATTCACTGTTTGTTTCATTGACTAAATATGCAATTGGGTAATGAGGTATGAAATCAATTTAACTTTCGAGTGATTATATTATTCAGCCTGTGTGAAAAGCTCCATGTATTATGGTCTCATACTATGTACAGACTGGAACATTAAACATAAAAATTTGTAGATACCAAGAAATGAAAATAAAAGCATAGTGTACATGTTTCACTATAACACTACTTAGATATATAACATATCTACATATAATACGCCTTTCTCTTATAAGCTTATTTTTACATATACAAATATGTATTTGCATCCACACCCACGCACACACGCACGCCTCGTATTACACACATTCATCCACGACATGTGTCCGCTCTTAAAACATATTTCATTTTTAACCAGAACATGTTAAGCTCATTTCTCCTTTTATACTGTTTTATATGACTGTGTGCAAAAGAAATGCAAAACGTGCGAGAAAATACAAATGAAATCAAAATTGCATTTTGTTTTGCATCGGTATATACCGCAGGTAATTTTTAAAATTGTTCTTATAACAATCTGTAAACACTTTCTATTTCACTATACAAATGGTAATACTAATATTAATTAATCTACAGTTTATGTATCCCCTGTTCTCCATCTCCATCTTACCGAAACGAAAAAATGTGCAAGATACGAGTGCGGTTGAATTTCAAACCAAAAATATCTCATCTAACAATTCATATACAGTTTACAGTTTGTGAATATATATGTAAACCCTGTGTTCTCTATCTTACCGAAACGAAAAATGTAAGATTAGAGTGGTGTTGAATTCTAAAATCAAAACAAACAAAAAACATCTCATGTAATAACTCATCTAACGCATACAATCTGTGACTATGTGTATAACCCACTGTTCTCTATCTTACCGGAAACGAAACATTGTAATACAGTGGAGTTAAATTCTAAATCAAAAACATTTCACGACAATACGTGTAGCCAGAAATTGTACACCTGTTATGTAACTTTTGTGTACTGAAGACAAAAATAAATAGAGAGAAAAAATACCCTGCCGAAACACAATTTTATTGTTGATATATTGTTTTCATAAAACAGTATTTCTGTTGTAAAATTAACAAACAACAAAACAACAACACATACATTCATTTACAAAGAACATATATATATATAGTTTTACCCATATTCTCTTCTTTATTGAAAAAGAGAGTTGGGTTGATTCTAAAATAGAAATAATACTAATGCTAATAAATGAAGAGTGATATTTTAAACCATTCATTTTGGATCACACTTTAGTGAAACAAATTTGCACATGCAAGTAGGTATGTGCTTGCTCACTCCCACAAGCATGCACGTGAACCCACACGCACAGACACACACATATTGTAGTTTGTGAGTTTAAAATACGAAACATAGGTTAGGAAGTAAGTCCTACTGGATGAGCAGCATTCACAGAACACAGTCATTCAATCAAGCAATACAGTATAACATTCAAAATATATATTGCAATTCAATATTCACTTCACAAACAAATATGGGTTGGCAACAGGGGTACCACCTTGCAACGGTCAGTGGCAAAAGGGACCGACGGGGGTTTAAACCTGTTCAAGGGCGCACCAAACCTCACTCTTACACTGTTGTCATTCCTATACAAAAGCAGTGTAAATAAAAATAATCCTCGCTAAGTTAACCCCTTACATCTGAGAAAGCGTAGATAGGTGTATCAGAAAAAAACACAAACCATGGAATATGGATGATATGTTTCTGAAGCGTTATGCAGTACAGAACTAGGTTCGGTTTATCATAATGGTAATGCTTTTATGTTTTGATAAGTAACATATTCAAATATGCGTAACCTATTCTCTGCTTGATTTTAAATAGTTTAAAAATCATAAAAAAACAACAAGAGGAAGCAAAAAACTGTGAACTAATACAGAAACGGAAAAAAGTAAGATACGAGTTGAGCTATTTCTAGATCGAGAACATCACATCTAATAATTCATATATAGTTGACAGTTTGTGAATATATCTCTATCTTACCGAAACAAACAATGTAAGATAAGATACACGCCCAATCCATTTAAACACACATTTTACACATACTGTAACAAGTAATCTTGAGTGTTCCATAATAATAAAACAGGTTAATTTTTAATGAAGACGATTTTTTCAATTTGGATTGGTCTCGAGACATCAGTGGCTCTGTCATTTTGTATGCTCCCGCTTATCATGAGTTCGGTTGATGTCTGTAAGGAAGTACCGTTTGTGTGTCTCATTTCGTACGTTCCCGTTAATCACGAATGCGCGGCTGTTGGGAAAAACAACAACAAGTTACTATATACCGCACGAGTGTTTTTTTGCGCGAAACATATTTACACTATATTTAAATGTACTGCATACTGAACATATATGGCCATTGAAGATCAAGCCATGTATGCAGTCTGAATTTTAGACCTCCATTGAACAAATATTATTCCGTTCGCGTAACAAGACTATTCTACTTTGTCTTTTAGTTTCTTCCTGGTTGGTGCGAGAACATCATTGTTTAGCTTGGCGAGGTCTTCAAATATTGTCATCTCCCTATCTGTTAATAGCTTCCGGTTTGCCATCACGCTCTGTTTTACTTTTCTGTGTACAGATCTAACAATAACTCTGCGATTGCATCGTGTTTGAATGCTACCAAATCTATGAGCAATATCAATTTCATTGAGGGTCAGATTCATACTGAGCTTTCGGTTAAGCACGTTTAGCAATTTGCGTTGAGTGTTCATTTTGTTCGTCGTCTAATATCATTGCTATTCTGATATTGGTCTTTCTGCAGTACAGTTCATGGTCATTTATAATTTCATCGACACGTTTTTGCTCAGTTACTACGTTTGATTATGTTCCTTTTCCTTTTCCTCTTCTTGTCTATAGATTTCAGTTTCTCTACTCATTTTTAAGCGCTGTATTTTCAAGAATGTTATTGGGCAATTCACACCCAAAAAATTCTATCTTCTTGACTATTGTTGCAAGTAGACTTTCCTTGAGTTCTAAACTAGTTTCTTTGATTAGGCTATTTAAAAATGATGTGTATATTTTGATAGAACGTTTTTCAGTTTTTTTATTGATTTCATGAAGATTTCTGTATATTCTTTCCTCGGTGTTTAAAACATTTTCATCATTTTTTCTTTGTTTTTGTATGTTCAGTTGCCTTTGTATTTGGTTTCTCCATATTGCTCTTGTCTAGCTGGAGTTCCTCTATTATTGCATCGATTTTGGACTTTTTCTTCTTTTGGCCTTTCGTTAATTCCTGTTTAAATGTGTTTTACTTAATGTTTATGCGTGGCGTTTCCGACGTTATAATCAATGTACTACTAACATCTTGTCTAATTTCCTGGCTTGTATATAGCGAACTTATACTGGACAACTCACACCTTTATCCTGCAGTATAAATTTAAAATTTACAAGCATACCTTTCGTTATTAGGCTAGTCCGTTATAAGTTCATGCTCATAGACAGTTCACATGAAGGCAATATTAATTATGCCCGCCTCGATGAAAATGTAAACCATTGTCAAGAAATTTTTCATAAATATTTCAAATGTATGTATTTTGTTTGGTAATATGAGGCTGCTGTTACATTCGAAATGTGTTTACATTGATGATTTACTAAAACGTTTTGGCATACCTCATTAAATTTAACTTAAATCCAAATCGCCGCAAAAGAACACTGTCATCTATAGTCAAATGGAACCTTATTACACTTCTATCTTGTTAAAGATAACAGATACATATTCATTGCAAGAATGTTCCCTGCATCGCTACTGCTAAATGTAAGATGACACCTTGGACATACTGCCTGTAACAATGTTCCGGTAAACTCCGTCACTAATGACACTTTGTTGCATAACGGGCATTCATATTTGGCATTCTGAAGACCTGTGAGATTTCGCATCAAGGTAGCTGCTATTTCGGATCCATGTTTCTGGTAATTGGCTTTTTCATTTTCGGATAGATCGTTCGGTGTCCAAAAAACGTCAATAAATTCTAAACCAAGGACTGCAGCATTTTCTACTCTAAAGAAACCCATATCTCCCCAGTTGTTTCCCCAAGAATTCATCAAACGAAAACATTCGCTACTATAGCTTGTCAGAACAACTGCATGGCCGCCGGATTCGGATTTGGCTCTAGATCGATTTCCATCTAGGTCTTTTTTTCTAAGAATACCTTTTGGATCTTTACGGTAGAACTCTCCAAAATTATCCCACTGTGCACCAGTAAGATCAAATATTGCCACTACTGGGCGTTTGGCTGTAACTGCCTGCATTGCTCCATCGACATCAACTGAATGGCAATGGAGACGATATCGAGGACAAATGGTCTGAAGCACATGCAGTGTGTTAGCTCCTTCTTGTCCGTGACTTTCAATAATTTCTTGTCGCAATGTATCAAAATCAGGATATCCTTTATCCCTACCGATAATTCGTTTCATTGCCAAATGGAGAGCTGCGGCTGATGCATTTGCGTAACAAGTACTTTTTTCTTGTGTTGGTGCTCCAAAACTAGACGTACTTTGGTTGATGTATAAGTCGAGGGACACCGAAACTAGGATATCTGACAACGAATCTTGACTGCACACCACATTTCGCGCTAAATCACAGGCATCACTCATGATCTTTGGGTGATTGACTTGCAAAAACAATTTTGTTTCATTACCATTAATATCGATTTTCCAGCCACGTTTAATGAAGATTGTCCTGGGTAGTAACTGTGTTGTAATTGTTGAGCTTAACTTAAACAGAAACTGGGCACCTTCTTCCCACCCCGTTTGTCGTGAACTGTATAGTCTTTGAGGGTCTATATCGCGGGATTTAGTAATAAAACAACTCACTACTGTGACGTTGGCCTCTTTGAGCTCAGCAATAACGTCGTCGATAGCCCCCGTATCTGTGGGTACCCCATCTGAGAGTACAAATAAGAGCTTTTTCTGGTCACGGTATCTATGGTCAACAAACAACTGCTTTGTTGTTTCAAGTGCTTTAAACAACGGTGTTCTACCATAAATAAAAGGTTCAACAGTTTTCATCAACTCCTTAACTCTTTCTTTAGAAAGTTCATCTTCACGAACACTTCCATGAACAATTTCTGAAGCTGTGTGAACACTCACAATACATTCTGAACCAACATCTTTCAAGAGAAAACCTTTTGCCTTCTCAACAACTTCAATAATATCTGCTTCTGATGCAATATTTCCTGACGCATTCGCTGCCATTGCCACTCCATGTTGTGCATTACGCAAAAGCCATTCAAATGGACCGGGAAGAAGCGGTGCTAGATCGCGAGCAAGATCCCGACAAATCGGCGGTAGGCATTCGTACACAAATTTTCTGACGAATACTGGGTCAGATTCAAGCTTTTTCAGTATCATGGAAGCCATTTCGTATGATATTGACGCTTTTATTACGTCTCCTACAGCCCATTTTCTCACAGAATATGCTCCATTGCATTCTAAGATTAAATACGTCTTTTCAATGATTTGGTCAAACGTTGAGTCATCATGGGTTTCACTTTGAAACTCTTTAACAGTTCCTATAATATCAAATATTCCGCTACCACAGCTTGCACCGACAGCAACAGCAAACATGTGATTATTTGAGGAGACATCGTGTCTGATAAGATCATTGATGACTGTAAAGATAGAATTGATCCACTCTCCTCCTTCCTCGTTTATTTCTCCAGTAGCATTCTCCTTCATGGAACCTGAGACGTCAACCAGAATACCAGTAAGAACCGACATAGTACATCAATCTGCAAAATAAATTTACGGTTAATGAATGAACTAAAGCAAAGTCGATGGGGGTCCATCGCAAAAAGTTCTCACTTTGTTAGCGTTGTCATTTATCGATTACGTACATAACATTGCAAAATTTTCCTATATGCACACACGGCACATCCATATATAGGAGTAACTAGATTCACTGAAGTCCTGGCAACACATCTTCCTTTAGGCGCTCAAATGTAGATGGGCTGTTTGCTGTCTTTATTGTTAAGTTTGGCACAAAAGAAATATAAAAAGATTGGACAGGGAAAGTAGCATTCAAGGAGGACAGTAAACCACAAAACACAGAACCAAACACGCAAACAGACAAGACAAACAAGAAGGCAAAAGCAATAATAAATGCAAACGACATCACAAACACAAAAAGGATTGACAATTGATTAAATAAAGAAATCCCCGCCATGATCTAATCTCTAACCAACAAGGCAGCATCAATAGGCAATATAAGTAAAACACAAATATGCTCGTGTAAATATAATACAAAAAAACAATAGCCTACAAAGCCACAATGAAGGTACTCAATGACTTTGCAGAAGCCAGAGCAGCAAGAGAATAAACCATTAAGGGCACGACAAGAAAGATCATGGACAAACATCAAACGCCACCGTCCCAATGTGCTTTAGGTAGGCGTCATCATAGGGTCCACAGCCTGTCCGGTCATCGTACAATTAAAGAGGTAAGCGTAGTGGCGAACTGTAAAAGGGTCCACCACCAAGCATGCAGTACGTTGCAAAATGATAGGGTCATAACCTCTTTTGATAAACTTTTTAACAAGTTTAACAAAGATAGTATGAAAGTGATCATGACCTAGAATTTTACGAAGTTTATAAATCACATCACCATAGAAGTCAGGTTGTGATAGTCCTTGTCGCAGAAGAGTCCTTAAATTACTTTTATATTTGAAAAGAAGATCAGGGTTACGATAATAAAATTTAGCAAAGGTTTTACGAAGTTTATGGTAACGGTAACCCTGATTGAGTAACTTTTTAGTTATACAAAGATTACGAATATTAAAGTCCTCAACTCGAGTACAAGCTCTAGAAAAACGAATAAGTTGAGACACATATACCCCATAAGATGTTGCTCGGGGAACATCCCCAACCAAGTGGGGATAATCAACAATGTCAAAATCAAAATCATCTCTCTTGTCATAGATTTTGCTAATTATTTTACCATCACGAGTAAACTCAGCAGCACCAATTACATAATTGCCTGTTTCAAAACGACCATTTCCATGCCAAGTAAAAGTAAGTATAAAAGTCGAAAAGGGCAGACAATACGGCAACTGCCTTGGAACGGTCAGTTGCAAAAATAGGGGTTTAAGCCAGGTTCTAGGGTATACCAAACCTCACACTTACCCTATTGTCATCTCAATAAAACGGGACAGTGTAAATAAAACAATCCCCGCCAAGAAATATTCTCTAATTAACAAGGCAGCATTAATAAGCAATATAAATAACACACAAATATGCTCGTGTATATATAAAATACAAAAAGAAAACAATAGCCTGGAAAGCCACAGAAGGTACTGATGACTTGGTAGAAGCCAGAGCAACAAGAAAGTAAACCATTGAGGGCAGACTAGAAAAGATTTGCAGAACAACATCAAACTTCACCGTCCTTTTGGGCTTTAGATAGACGTCATCATAGGGTCCACAGCCTGTCCATTCATCGCACAATTAAAACGGAAAGCATAGTGGCGAACTGTAAATGGTCCACCACAAAGCATGCAGGGCGTTGCAAAATGATATGGTCCTAACCTCTTTTGATAAATCTTTTAACAAGTTTAACAAAGATAGTATAAAAGTGATCATGACCAAGGACCTTACGAAGTTTGTAAATCACGTCATCATAGAAGCCATGTTGTAATAGTCCTTGTCGCAGAAGAGTTCTTAAATTACTTCTATATTTGGAAAGAAGATCAGCGTTACGATAATAAAATTGTGAAAAGGTTTCCCGAAGTTTCTGGTAACGGTAGCCCTGATAAAGTAGCTTTTTAGTCATACAAAAATTACGAATATTAAAGTCCTCATCTTGAGTACAAGCTCTAGAAACCGAATACGTTGAGACACATATACCCCATAAGAAGTTGCTCGGGGAACATCCCCATCTAAAGGGGGATAATCAGCAATACACAATTAAAACCATCTCTATTATCATAGATTTTGCTAATTATTTCGCCATATTAAATAGAAAGATGTAAATCATGAGAATAGCGTTAGTATCAGAAATATTAGCTTTGTTAAGTTGAATTTCTTTAGGATTATTTTTATTAACCTTAGTAGAAAAAAAAGAGTTGTCGATGTTCAATAAGTCATCCAGATACCAAGAGGTGTTATTAAAGGCTTCAATGACACCTGCCTTGGTATCTGGCGAAAGACCCAATATAAAATCTCTTTCAAAGCAATATAAAAACAAATCTGCGACAAGGGTTGCACAAGTCGTACCGATATGGATACCAACAATGTGTCTATAAACGATAGTTTGTCAGTCGAACGATTTTCCTCAATTGTGTGACCTCATACCATATAAAAACACATTTTAGACTATTTTGAATTCAAAAATACGTTTTTCGCATGTGCAGGAAGCACATCATACCTAATATAACGGTTTGGTCATGTTTATAGTGTGACCAAAAATACGTAACTAAATAGGACGGAATTTACAAAATAAATATACAAAACCATTTAATAACTAATTTACCTAAAAATCGGTATCAAAGAAGGTTACCTTTTTCAACAATTGTAGACTCAATACCTTATTTTCCTGTTAAAAAATTGGTGAAAGGTAAAAAAATACGGATTTTAGAGCTTAAACAGGCTCTAAAATGCTCCAAATTGCTTGAATTCGATCGAAAGTTCCTTTTTATTATCGGATGGACCTCATACCACATACCTTATATAGGCACGGTTGTTAGAGCAATACGCTTATTTCAAGGTTTCATGAACAATAAATTAAAAACCAAAAAACGTGGTTTGGAGAAACGCACTAATTACAAAATGGATATAAAAAATTGTCGAATTATATTTTGGCTATAAAAAATTAATTATATGATAAGGACGATATTTATTCTTTCCACGCTTTTCGCTCAGTGCAACACTTTCAAGGCTGAAGCAGACGAGAAGCAAAACAAACTTTTACTTCTCGTGTAGCAGACTCAATACAACCGAGTCCGCTACTTGCATCTCTTGTTTGTGTTTGCTGCTTCCAAAAGATCCCCTTTTCAGTATTTCTAACTACGTACTGATTTCCGAAATAACACAAACAGCCTTATAAAGCCCGCTTTATTTCTAATTCTAGTGCCTGCACTACTACAAAATCTCCAAACGGATAGTTTCTTGTCTTACTGCCGTTAAACATAACTGTGCTAAAGCTTATGAAAATTCTGTAATAAATTTGTTTTGGCCTTTTTGTATTTTAAAAGTAGATCAGGATTACGATAATAAAAAGATTACGAATATTAAAGACCTCAACTCCGGTACACGTTCTAGAAAAACAAATAAGTTGAGAAATATAGACCCCATCAGAAGAAAGATAAAATTATCGGACAGGGAAAGCAGCATTCAAGTAAGACAGTCAACCACAAAACACAAAAGCAAACACGCAAACAGACAAACGAGAAGGCAAAAGTAATAACAAATGCAAATGACATCACAAACCCAAAAGGATTGACAATAGGGCTACCGCCTTGGAACGGTCTGTGGCAACAAAGGTCACCGGGGGTTTAAACCGCTTCTAGGGTGCACTAAACCTCACACTTACCCTACTGTCATCCATTAAAACAGGAATCTCTAACCAACAGCATCAATAGGCAATAAAAGTAAAATACAAATAGGCTCGTGTAAATATAATATAAAAAAAAACAATAGCCTATAAAGCCACAATGAAGGTACTCAATTACTTGGCCGAAGCCAGAGCAACAAGAGAATAAACCAGTGGAACATGCCCATGTAAGTGGACATAATTAATATTATCAAAATTAAAATCATCTGTCTTGTCATAGATTTTGCTACTTATTTCTCCATTTTCAATAGACAGATGTAAATCGATAAAAGAAGCGTCTGTATCAGAAATATTAGCTTTTTTAAGTTGAAGTTCTTTAATATATATAGGGTTAACCATAATAGAACAGAAAGGGTTACCAATGTTCAATATGTCATCAAGATACCGAGAGGTGTCATGAAAGGCTTCATCCGCCTAAGTATGTGGTGATCTGACTCAACATGAAATCTATTTCATAGCAATATAAAAACAAATCTGCGACAAGTGGGGCACAGTTCGAACCCATAGGGATTCCAACAATTTGTCTATAAACGGTAATTCAGTGCCTGACGAAACTATTGTCCAAACTGCCGTTATTAAAAAACGTATTAATATTGTTGCAGGTCAAACATGTTTTTTCTCTAGCAAATTGTTTTGAATGAAAGCAATACGCTTGTCTTTGATAAGGTTATGTGGTCAGGTCGCATACAGTGTGGAAACGTCATTAATACTTATGGATGAAGCTTGACGTTTATTGCAAATGTTATCAAGTACGTCGCCTGCATTTTTAATTAACCAAAATAAATTAATCCCAGAGTTTTCACAACATCATATTGAATAGCTACTGGCTAGCTATAGCTGGGAGCTAATTATAAAAAATAGTTAGAAGTTTATAGTAAACTTACATACTGTGTAAAAAAACATCTGAAATGAACGACGATAAAGATTGATTTTCACACAACCATTTCAATTAGCCTTGCACCATATATAACTATTTTTGAAAGAATAGTATAGAAACCACAGCGTCCAAAAGCAATGGTATCGTAGGCCCGCACAGTATTACAGACATAGAGCAATTTAATTATACAATGAAAAAGACAATATACAAAAGAAAGGGTGGTGAAGACAGGGTTACCGACTTGTAACGGTCAATAGGCACTAATGCCCACATATTAGCCTTAATCTATTTTACGTGTACACACGTCTCGCTATTATCCCGTCTTCAGGGCTCAAATTGACAAGACAGTGTAAAAATACGCTCCAGTATTGAATAAGGTCAATGGACTTTTTTGAATGTCTGAAAGATTAAGCATCTATATCTTGAAATTTATTTGCTAAGGACTGTCAAGTCCTTGCAGCTCTCGAGGTATTTTTAACGAGAGTGTGGAACGGACAGAAGTCGCATTATAATAATACGAAATATCGGGTCGATTAAGTACATAATCTGGAAAAAAAAGTAAGACATTCTAGAAATATGTTATACTCAGGTCGTCAGGATATATAGAATACTATGCATAACTGCCTTTCCATACGTCACTTTTCGATCATTTTTCTTTTGGATTGTTTAACATTAATATGTTCATAATATATATAAAAAAATGTAACTTCATAACCCATTAACATAAACAATTGTTTACATATTTTCTGAGAGACATCAACTTTTTAAGATTTGAAACACTCATGCAGAGATACATATATATCTCTGACTCATGTATTCGTCCGTGACCTCAATTTTTACAATATGCATACTGTTAGAACGTTTGCTATTGGTATATTAATATATAAACGTCAGTGCGTTTTAAAAATATGTTTGGCGAAAGTTAAAAATTATAAAATTTATCGATAATGATAATGTTTTGTCTCGATCTTTATGAGAAAAAAACTCACTAAGGATAAAGGTAAACTTGTCTGTGGTATGTTATGAGAAGAGTTATCACCTTCACAAATGTACTTTCTTTTGAAAGTATGAAAGACTAAAACATCTATTTTTTTTAATTTATTTGCTAAGGACTGTCAAGTCCTCGCAGCTCTCGAGTTACATCGGGGCAATTAAGTACATACTCTGAAAAAGTAAGACATTCTAGAAATATGTTATACACAGTTCGTCAGGATATATAGCATACCATGCATAACTGCCTTTCCATACAAAGCATTTTAGTTACTAAGGCTTATTTTGCAGCAATCCTTGAAATAACCTTATGAATTACGTCACTGTTCGATCACTAGTCTTTTGGATTGTTTAACATAAATAATTATAAATAACTCGAGAGCTGCGAATAATTGACAGTCCTTAGCAAATAAATTAAAAAAAATAAATGTTTTACTCTTTCAGACTTCCAAAAAAAAGTCCATTGACCTTATTCAAAACTGGAGCGTATAAGTTATCTCAGTTCAAGATTCCATATTAGCATTGTAAATAAATTAATGCTTATTTTCAGAAATTTAATAATAACTTTTTCAAAATATACGAACATTGCATGCATAGTTTAATTGATGTGTTACGGCATTAATATGAATATTTGAAATATAATCATTATAACAAGGAGAGTATATTTCTTCGCAACAACATCATTACAATTAGCTAAATTATACAAAATAAACAGTGCCGAAAGAATAACTTATGATTTAAGATGATTACTCGACGTGCAAATTTAAAGTACAGTCAAACCTGTGTTAGTGGTCACCTCTATTAAGCAACCATCTGTTTTAAGCAGCCACATTTTCTTTATCCCGTTTAAACAATGCTGTTGTAAATCAACTTTTATTAAGCAGCCACCTGTCATTAGAAGTCGCTATTTGTCTTTCCCTTGATTGACTGCTTAAGACAGATTTGACCGTACATATTTGCTAAAACATAACATGTTTTCCCAAATAGCTTTGGTATCTTTACGCAATATATTTAAGCTATATATATGTTCGCGACAACCTATTTAAACTTTAGAAAGTAAACAATAACGAATGAAAAACTTACAATTTAAGATGATTAAGTACGAATTTAGGCATTCTTGAAGGCGTTAGCGCTTTGTATAACTACTCTTGCCATCTTTATGCGCAATTCTAAGCTATATATCTCTTCGTGACAAGATATTTAAATTATAGAAAGTAAGAAATTCTGAATGAATAAGATTGATTTAGAAAGTTACTCTACACATTTGTAAAGGCATTAACCCTCTGTGGAACTACCCCAGACATCTTTACGCATATATTTAAAATATATATCTTTACGATAACTTAATTAAATTATAGAGAGTAAACCGTATCTAATAAATAATTTATGATTTAAGATGATGCCTCTGCATACAAATTTAAAGTATTCATAAAGGCATTAACCCATTTTATAACGTACCTGCTTTACTCATAAATGTAACTTATTTATGTCCTCACGAGAACTTAAATTTAAAAAAGTACGCAATGCCAAAATAATAACTTATGACTTAAGGGTGACCACTGCTGAGGTTTTGGATTTTTGCACTTCCGGAAATTTACATTTGTTATATTTCAAAAATTATAATAAAACTGGAAAAAATAATTATACAGTAACAAACTCATGCCCAATAGGGATATTTTAGTGCAAAAAAAATGAACATTTTTTAGAAATTTTTTTTTACCTCACATTTTGTGCCCAAAATTGACAATTTTTAACATAAGCCAAAATGGGGGGTAGGGGTACAAAAGATGGTATTTCTCAAAAACCGTTTAAGATATTCACCTAATTTAAACTTTATTACAAAGACATGTGTTAGAATATACAGAGACAGCAATACAAAGTATTGTTCCTATTATTTGTTACAGACCTATGCCGTTATATGTCAGAGCTCATCGAAATCTAAAAAAGCACATTTTTTTCTCAGTTTTTATTGAATATCTTTCTTATATGCACACCGACCCCCAATTTTTATTTTTTCATTCTAAAACTCAGGTCTTATATATATTGTAGACAAAATATCTCATGAAAAATTGATTTATCACAAATTTAAAAATGCAATTTATAGTAAACTGGGTGGGGTAATGACAAGGGATGTAATAATTGTTCAGATGGTGATAAAAATACCACAACTCTTAACTTTTCGTCCTAAAGTATGAACTATTACATTAAAAAAGACGGAAAATCGATACCTGTTCTGCAAACCACACTACACACATATAAGTTGCCATACACAATTTTCAGCTGATTCAGAATTTAAAACCACACTGTGAGAGTGTATTACTAAAGATTAATTTTGCGAAAAAGTTATATCACCGACCCATCATTATTTTTCCAGAAACTAACTAGTAATATGTTAGTCTTCATAAAAAACAGGGAAATTAAAAATTCTTACTGTTCTGATATTCACCAGAGGGCACCCTTAAGACGATGCCACTACGTACGTACACATTGAAAGCAAACTGAAAACATTTCCAAAGCCGTAACTCTTCGTCCATTTACCTCTGACATCTCACATAGTGCTTACATATCACATAGTGCCAACGTATTGACATTAGGGAAAGTAAAATAATAGAAAGTAAGCAATACCAAATGAACAGTTTATTATTTAGGATGATTACTCTACGTAGATCTACACATTTATAGTTTTCGGGAAACGGCTCGACCTTTGTATAACTAGCCCAACCCGTTGTGTAACTCCCCAACCGTTTTATAACTAGCCCAACCTTTGCATAACTAGACCAACCATTGTATAACTAGCCCAAACTTTGCATAATTATCCCAACCTTTGTAGAACTAGCCCAACCGTTATACAACTAGCCCAACCTTTTATTAACTAGCCAAACCGTTGTATAACTAGCCCAACATTTGTATAACTAGCCCAACCTTTGTATAATAAGCCCAACCTTTGTGTAACTTACCCAACCTTTGTATAACTAGCCCAACCTTTGTATAACTAGCCTCATCCTGGTATAACAAGCCCAACCTTTGTATAACTAGCCCAACATTTATATAACTAGCCCAACTTTTGTATAACTAGCCCAACCTTTGCATAACTAGCCTCATCCTGGTATAACAAGCCCAACCTTTGTATAACTAGCCCAACATTTATATAACTAGCCCAACTTTTGTATAACTAGCCCAACCTTTGCATAACTAGCCCCATCCTTGTATAACAAGCCCAACCTTTGTATAACTAGCCCAACATTTATATAACTAGCCCAACTTTTGTATAACTAGCCCAACCTTTGTATAACTAGCCCAATCCTTGTATAACTAACCCAACCTTTGTGTAACTAGACCAACCTTTGTGTAACTAGCCAAACATATGTCTGACTAGCCCAACCTTTGTGTAACTATCCCAACCTTTGTGTAACTAGCCCAACCTTTGTGTAACTAGCCCACCCTTTGTATAACTAGCCCAACCTTTGTATAACTAGCCCAATCTTTGTATAACTAGCCCAACCTTTGTGTAACTAGCCCACCCTTTGTATAACTAGCCCAACCTTTGTATAACTAGCCCAACATTTGTATAACTATCCCAACCTTTGTATAACTAGCCCAACCTGTGTATAACTAGCCCACCCTTTGTATAACTAGACCACCCTTTGTATAACTAGCCCAACATTTGTATAACTAGCCCACCCTTTGTATAATTAGCCCAACCTTTGCGTAACTAGCCCAACCTTTGTGTAACTAGCCCAACCTTTGTGTAACTATCCCACCCTTTGCATAACTAGCCCAACCTTTGTATAAATAGCCCAACCTTTGTATAACTAACCCAACCTTTGTATAACTAGCCCACCCTTTGTATAATTAGCCCAACCTTTGTATGACTAGTCCAACCTTTGTATAACTAGCCCACCCTTTGTATAACTAGACCACCCTTTGTATAACTAGCCCAACATTTGTATAACTAGCCCACCCTTTGTATAATTAACCCAACCTTTGCGTAACTAGCCCAACCTTTGTGTAACTAGCCCAACCTTTGTGTAACTATCCCACCCTTTGCATAACTAGCCCAACCTTTGTATACATAGCCCAACCTTTGTATAACTAACTCAACCTTTGTATAACTAGCCCACCCTTTGTATAACTAGCCCAACCTTTGTAAAACTAACCCAACCTTTGTATAACTAGCCCATCATTTGTATAACTAGCCCAACCTTTTTATAACTAGCCCAACCTTTGTTTAACTAGCCCAACCTTTGTATAACTAGACTAGAACATATTTACGTGATTGTATTGTGTGTATTCTACTTCAAGGAGAAATCAATGAAAACAAAAAGATTTTGTTTTCTTATGAAGCGGTTAGGCATGAATAACCAAATGTATATCAATTAATTTCAAATGTGCCGTTGGTGATATTAACAATACGGAGAGAGAGATATATAAACTTCCATATAGAATTATAAGAATCAACACTTCATAAAATAAATACCAGGATATAAAGTATCTTGTATCATAAGAAGTTAAATTAATCATAGTATGTTCTACAAATTAAAGTTGTTTGTCTAGTTTTCGTTGTAAACAACATAACAATTACCTTATGTCAACGTTATTGTACGAATATAACTCGTTTCTATAACGACACATCTCAATCATTGTTCTCAGGAAACTCTATTCGTAATTATATTTTTGTAAGTGTACAATGGAATTATTTTTTTTAATTTGTAATGTTGCATTGCATCGTATTCCACAAATAGTTTTTAATGGCATTATTTGATTGGACTTAACAAACTATTATTATAAAGGTAAAACAAAATAATATTGTTTATATTGAATGAATTCACATTTGGATCCGAAAGTTAACACTTAGTTACTGTTGTTGCATTTTGTTGGAGAGTAGTTGGAGACGACACCATTTTATTCCTTTTTTTTCAGATTTCTTCCCCACATCACGTAATATTTTCACTCGGCATCTATTTTCCGATTCCAGTTTTTTTAAAGAAAAAGAACAAAAAAAATGTTCTGAAATAACAAGATAACAACTCGGATTTATGATTGGTTCAAACGCGAAACCCAGTTTTACGATGGACCTGACATTGTTTTTTTTATTCTTTCGTAATACTGTTTAAATGAGGACAATCACGATATAGTTATATAAACTATCTGCGGCGAATTTTTGCACTGCATTAACATTTTCTTGTTCCATTTCTGAGAAAACCTTATTAAAGACGTACGATTAAATGTACACGTCTTACAAGCGCTAGATGGACACGTAGATTTGCAGTGGCAATAATTCTAAAGTATCTATAGCATCACATTATTTAAATTAGTCATCGAATATACAAATACACGTTAAAAAAGAAACACATTTCAACAAAGACGAAACATCACACTTACTTGCTGATAAATCCTTCTTCAATAAGAATAAAATATTGAAATATCGTTACTAGTCATGAGTCTTAACCAACATGAGTCTTAACTTCTCTGGTTCCCAATGTTGAGGAGATATACAAACGTTAGTCCATTTTTCTCCTCTTTAAAGAAAGGGCACACTTACATGTTGATACATCTTTCTTAAATAAAAACAGCATATTGAAATATATTTGTTAGTCATCAGAGGTAATGTGGACGATTACGCTCCCTATTCAGCGCGCGAATACCCTCCGTTTCATTTACATAGTAATTTATAACCAATACAAAGTTGAGTAGTGGAAGATATACACAAATATACGTCTTAACTGCGCGAGTTGATAATCGTCTATGTTAAATGATTACGCCGACAGACTTAAATATCCGACCTAATGAATATGCAAATTACGAGAACGAGGTTGTATCTTATTTCGTTGATGGAATAGAGTAGGAGTGGTTAACTTAAGTATTTAGATATACCAGTAGTTTATAAAGTATATACGAGTATAATATAATAACTCCGCCCATTGCGAATGGCAATTGTCGCTATATTACTACTGCGTTTAGGGTCCAATCTTTGCATATAGTTTAACATAGTATTTCATAGAAAAAACACTTGTAAAATATGTTTGCTAAAATTCCTAGCCGTATAGCTCTCAGCTCTCATATACTGAACGTAGCATTAATTTTATTTTTTAGCATTTGTATTATGCGCCGGAACACAGCATGATCTTAAATAAAATATTGTCTAATGTGTGGTCTATATAATAGTAATGAAGACGTTTTTCGATTACTTATATAAACGATGTGTGCGTGGGAAATTAATCGGATACTTCGCGTTTGGAATGTTATCATTTTGAATATATTAATTCAAAATACCAGCCTTGATAGTTGACCGACAATATCAGGTTTATGAGCTTTCGTCCCTCGGGTTTTCTGATCGTACCCTAGATTGTTTTTCTCTTTGGTTGCAACTGCTGTGGTTGTTCAGTACAATTCTGGATACATCCTGAGATGTTTCTTTTTTTGTATTGCATATAGCTTTGCATCAACATCTTAGTGTTTTGTTATTTTGATGTGATGTAGTTTTGTTGACACTGTCTTGTTTATTTGGGAGCTGAAGACAGGATAATAGCGAGGATTATGTACACATAAAATCGATTCAAGCTAACCTGTAGGCCTTATTGCCTTCCAAGTCCTGTCTTCACCACCCTTTCTGTTTTTGTTTTTTTTGCTGTTTTCTTCCTTGTATAAATAATTAAATATTGCTCATTGTTGGCAGCGCAGCACGGACATACGATGCCATTGCGTTGGACGCTTTGGTTTCTATAGGACCCTATATCTCATTTAAGCTCAAGCTATTGAAGTTACTGTCTTACTCACGTAGCACATAATGTGCTTTGCGCACTAATTCATAATGACGCAGATGAGCAATACCTTGGTATAGTAATACAATAAACAATAGGAGAATTTAAGTTGGTAATTACCCAGCCAGTATTGTATTGATAAGTAGCTCAATCCCCTTCTAGTTTTATAATCTTATAGTAACTGAACAATAAATTCTGCTCATTAAGGATTTAGTTTTGTCGAATAATTAAGAAAAATATGATTTTTCACAGATGGAAGACTTTTCAATTTTAATTTTCAACATTTTCTAGGAGGGTCCCCCAACTATCCCCATACTCCCATACCACCTCTTTAGTATCTAGAGTGTTCCATGGTTGCTTTCTTCACTATATATAATTTCTTTCTAGAATCCAGACGACCGAAATGTGCATAGTCATATACTGTTCAGGTAAATAGCCATACACTGTTCATGTATACAGTCATACACTGTCCATGTACATAGTCGTGCATTTTTCAAGTACACAGTCGTAAAGTTTTTATGTACATAGTTGTGCATTTTTCATGTACACGGTGGTGCATAATCATACACTGCCCGTGAATATAGTGAAACACTGTCCATGTACACGTTCGTGAATTGTTTAAGTACGCAGTCATTTCGTGTTTATGTACATATACATAGTCATACACTGTTGATGTACATAGGCATACACCTGAACAGTGTATGACTATGTATGTTTAGGTACATAGTAAAACACTGTTCTTGTACATTGTCATACACTGTACATGTGCATATAGTCATACACTGTTTGTGTACATATACATAGTCAAAAACTGTCCATGTACATATTCATGCATTGTTTAAGTACGCAGCCATACAGTGTTTATGTACATATACATAGTCATACACTGTTTATGTACATAGACATACACATGAACAGTGTATGCCTATGTATGTGTAGGTACACAGTCAAACACTGTTCATGTACATTGTCATACAAAGTTGTTCATTTACATAGTCATGCACTGTATATGTGCATATAGTCATACACTGTATACACAATCATACACTGTTCATGTACATAGTCGTACACTGTTCATGTACATAACCATACAATGTCCATCTATGTATCATGTACCTATACATACACTGTCCTTTCATGTACATAGCCATACATTGTCATGTACATGGCCATACACTATCCTGGCATGTATATAACCATACATTGTTTATGTACTTTGTCATTCACAGACCACATACATAGTCATTCACTGTCAATGTAATATACATATATGCGTTGTTTGTCCACGTACATAGTCACACACTGTTCATGTATATAGTCATACATTCTCCATGTATATAGTCATACACTGCTCATGTACATAGTCATACACTCTCCATGTGCATATCAATACACAGTTCATGTACATAATCATACATTGATCATGTACATATTAACCCTGTTTATGTACATAGTCATACACACTACATATACATAGTCATTCACTGTTCATGTACATATTTATACACTCGACATGTACATATTCATACACTGTTCGTGTACATAGTTTTCGTGCACATAGTCGTATACTGTTCACGTACATAGTCATACACTGGTAATGCACATAGTCATAAACTGTGCATGTACATACTCTTACATTGTTCGTGTACATAGTGATACATTGTTCAATACAGACGTTAATGTTCACAACGGGTAGTTTCCGTAAATAAATTAAACACATTTTTTGCAGATCTCAGATAGACATATACAACTGTGTGTGAAGCAAACGTTAACATATATACGAGATATGATTATGCAAAACATACGCGTAAAGGACACACTAAATATATTACATAACTGAATTGTAAATTATCTCATACGGTTTCAAAATAAATGCATTATTCGTTTTCATTTATCATTATCAAATAAAGTTAACACCAACACTCACGATCACAATGCGCTAAACATTCGTATACATCTCAGATAATAAAATTTAATAGAACGGTGTTAGGTATGTTATTACAGCTTAAATGCAGCTAAATACAGGCTAGAATATGCCTCCCGACCGGAGATAGAAATCGTGATCTTGGGAGTTAAATTTCATATACCAAATCGTCAAATTCATTTTCGGGTTTTTCATATTGCATATTTTCTTCCGTCGGGCTTGGGTGACTCACTGGCTAGAAAATGAGATGGACTTATAACTGGAGGACCCGGGTCCAAGCATCATCGGTACCACTGAGTTTCGTCCGATGCACTTTCCCTTAGCCGTGACTTTCGGATTGGGAGGAAAATCGGGTTGTCTTGTGTAATGGAGTTTATCATCCGAGCATTGGGGTCTATGCGTTCGTAAGAATAGGGCAGGCTCCCGGATTCCTATGTATACTTCCCCTCTCTCTCTTGGGAGGTTCTAATTAACCTATAATGTGTTGATTTGCAGCTAAACAACTTTCAAGTCAGTTCAATTCTCAGATCATTATCAAAACTATAGTACAAAGAGAAAATATACACAATGTCACAAAACTACTATACGTATATTTAATTCTTTGAATCAAGAGAGTTTATATACCAATAATTTCGGATAGTATTAAGACACATATATGGTTAAAACCATATTTTGGTTAAAATGAAAAACAATCGACATTAAAACATTTATTGTACATTTTAGGCATTACTGTGATGTACGATGTCTGTTAATGCTATGACCCGTGTTTTGTTGGCGACCCGTTATTGTCCGTCGAACTTCAATGCCACATTGTCACCGATATTCCGCGTGATATCTGAATGTTTACGCTGTGGATGGATGTTTTGTGTTTAACCTACTTCTTCAAATAAGTCTGTATGAATTACCTAGAAGAGCAAGCAAAATTGTCCTGTATGAATTTCCTAGAAAATAATAATTCAGTCAATGCCCTGTATGCGTTTCCTGGAAAAGAAAAGTACTTCAATCTCATTTTAAATAAGATAAGTGTATTTCAAGGCTACTGAACGATTCTCCTTGAAAAATGTGTTCACCGCCTAAATAGAAAAGTAAGTCGAAAAGTAAATCAAGTACGCATGAGTCATACAAATATGGTTGCATTAACCACAACTCAATGACATAATTCGGGGGAGACTATAATTAAATAATTGAAATGTTTATATTAGAGATTATTGATGTTAAAACAAAAGTGGACATTTAAGATTTTTTTTTCTTCTGGAAGTTATCAAGCATAAATACGTTATTTATTATAAAATGGCTAGCCACTGTCAAAAAAATATTTAGCCTAAAAATGTAGAGGTACATTTAGCATTAACATATTTAAATATTTGTATTACCTATAAATATGCTGCAAATGACGTAAACACCATTCAAACAAATAGTGTAAGACGATTGCGTGCAATTATCCATCCCTGGCACGAACTTATGAAATTGCAAAAAAGTACCTGATAAAAATCAAGTAAGGAATTGGATACAACAAACGTATTAAAATAAAATATTATAAATACTGGAAAGGGGCAACAAAGCCAAACTATACAGAAACGTATCAGATTCGGTTTTATTGAGTCTGTTCATGAGAGGTAATGTAAATTGCAACACCTCTCGCGTAACCTAGCACAGGCCTAAGCGATATTCCACTTTAAAACCACAAAGATGGGTCTTGATGATCCCAAAGGACCAACAAGTAATTATAACTCTACTGATTTGTAATCTGGAAGACTTTTAACGGCCGCCACAAAGCACTATACACACGCCTGTGTGAATGTCAATAAATACTGAAAAGGGGTTCCCCTGGAAGTAACAAACACAAACAAGAGATAAAAGTAGCAGACGCGTCTTTTTTAGTATGTTCATGAGAGGTAATGTGAATTGCATTTGTAATTTTTGTTAAGTCGGTCTAGGTATAAATGCACCATGTCAAAATGTTAGGGGTTTCTTGATAAAGTTGTCAAAGGCTGATTTCTTTTAATGAAGTCATTGTGACAGCCACATATATTTGGAGAAACAAAAAGTAATACACAAGACAAATATCATGATAATGTTCGTGTTTATGTTTAAAATTATCATATTAAAGGTAAGAGGACAATACTGTCTGTTGTTTTGTAGTTGTTAGTCAAGGTGTCCAAATGCGTATGTATTTCAATTATTTTAAGTTCGGTCATATATTTATTTTAAATTCGGTTATTGTTATTGCACGGTCTAAAACAACACAAGTGTTCTGAGAGGTAGTAATTATGAACATGCTGATAAAAACATCCATAGGACGCGCTAGAGTTATAAAAACATACTTGTATACTATGTATACCTTCAGTGTATCTAAAATTAATACGATATATATCTCTCTTAAATATATAACCTATCTTAGACCTATCTTAGACTAGAAGAGTGTAATTTAGAGTAATGCAGATAAACACGTTTTGACTAGAATGAATTTGAGCCCTAAGTTTTAGCGATGTCACATGGCTTGTTTTTTAGTAACACTCTATTTGTTGTTTGTTTTAATGTCTGTTTTTGGTTGACTATGTTCTGTGAACGCTGTATTTCCTATTCGACTTTGTATATTTCATCGCATATATATCTTACATACAATGTTGAGCCACATAATACACACGTAATTAATTTAATCTCCACATAATATTATTAATATAATAATAATAATAACAACAACAATAACAACAACAACACCACCACGACCACCATCACCATCACCACTACCACCACTACCATCACCACCACCACGAACAACAACAACAATAATAACAATAATATTAATAAATAATAATAATAATAATAATTCAAGACACATTTGGCCAAAATACACCAATAACCAAGCGGAAACTCATTCAGCCTAGGCACATACACTCTTAAAACTGAGTTTCTTAAGTAAAAAACATATAATTTGGTATGGATGTTTTACTGTTTAAAAGAGAAAGTCGCATCATTCATATTTTTGTTAGAGTATGTAAGGATTAAAGTCCACAATAGCCAAGTGGAATATACATAAACTACTAGCAATGGTACCAACACCACTCAGATGGCTGTATGTACACTGGTTCCAATATCACTTGGATGGCTGTATGTACACTGGTTCCAATACCACTTAGATGGCTGTATGTACACTGGTTCCAGTACCACTTAGATGGCTGTATGTACACTGGTTCCAATACCACTCAGATGGTTGTATGTACACTGGTTCCAATACCACTTAGATGGTTGTATGTACACTGGTTCCAATACATCTTAGATGGCTGTATGTACACTGGTTCCAGTACCACTTAGATGGTTGTATGCACACTGGTTCCAATACCACTTAGATGGTAGAAGGTACACTGTTTCCAATACCACTTAGATGGCTGTATGTACACTGGTTCCAATACCACTTAGATTGCTGTATGTACACTGGTTCCAATACCACTTAGATGGCTGTATGTACACTGGTTCCAATACCACTTAGATGGCTGTATGTACACTGGATCCAATACCACTTAGATGGCTGTATGTACAGTGGTTCCAATACCACTTAGATGTTGTATGTACACTGGTTCCAATACCACTCAGATGGCTGTTTGTACACTGGTTCCAATACAACTTAGATGGTTGTATGTACACTGGTTCCAATACCACTCAAATGGCTGTATGTACACTGGTTCCAATACAACTTCGATGGTTGTATGTACACTGGTTCCAATACCACTTAGACGGCTGTATGTACACTGGTTCCAATACCACTCAGATGGTTGTATGTACACTGGTTCCAATACCACTTAGATGGCTGTATGTACACTGGTTCCAATACCACTTAGATGGCTGTATGTACACTGTTTCCAATACCACTTCGATGGTTGTATGTACACTGGTTCCAATACCACTTAGATAGTTGTATGTACACTGGTTCCAATACCACTTAGACCGCTGTATATACACTGTTTCCAATACCACTTAGATGGCTGTATGTACACTGGTTCCAATATCACTTTGTTGGTTGTATGTGCACTGGTTCCAATACCACTTAGATGGTTGTATGTACACTGGTTCCAATACAACTTAGATGGCTGTATGTACACTGGTTCCAATACCACTTAGATGACTGTATGTACACTTGTTCCAATACCACTTAGATGGCTGTATGTACACTGGTTACAATACCACTCAGATGGTTGTATGTACACTGGTTCTAATACCACTTAGATGGCTCTATGTACACGGGTTCCAATACCACTTAGATGGCATTATGTACGCTCGTTCCAACTCGACTCAGATGGTTGTATGTACACTGGTTCCAATACCACTTAGATGACTGAATTTACACTTGTTCGAACATTACTTAGATGGCTGTACATAAACTAGCTTCGACTATACTCATATGGCTGTATGTACACTGGTTCTTACACAACTCATATGGCTGTATGCACACTGGTGCTAACCCCACTCAGATGGCTGTATAACTATACATTGGTTCCGAATACCACTTAGCTTGGTATGTACACTGGTTCCAACCCCACTCAGATGGACGTATAACTATACATTGGTTCCAACACCACTCAGATGGCTGTATGTGCACTGGTTCCAACACAACTCAGATGTCTGTATGTACACTGGTTCTAACACAACTCAGATGGCTGTATGTAGGCACAACTCAGATGGATTTATGCACACTGATTCAAACACCACACAGATGGACGTATAACTATACATTGGTTCCAATACCACTTAGATGGCTGTATGTACACTGGCTCCAAAACCACTTAGACGGTTCCAACACAACTCAGATGTCTGCATAATATTACACTGGTTCCAACAACACTAAGATAGTTATGTGTACACTGGTTCCAACACTACCCAGATGGTTGTATGCATACTGGTTCCAATACCTCTTATATGGCTGTATGTACATTGGTTATAACACCATTGAGGTGGTTGCAAGTACGCTGGTTCCAACACTACTTAAATGGCGGAATGTACACTGGTTCGAACACCACTCAGATGACCGTATGTACACTGGTTCCAACACCACTCATATGGCTGTATGTACACTGGTTCCATATCCACTCAGATTGCTGTATAATTAATCACTGGTTCCAACACAAGATGGTAATATGTACACTGGTTCCAACACTACTCAGATGGTTGTATGTACACTGGTTCCAGCACCACTCAGATGGCTGTAGGTGCACTGGTTCCAACTCCACTCAGATGGCTGTATAATTAATTATACACATAATTCTACATGACTGTAAGTATACACTGCTTCCAACACTACTCAGATGGCTGTATGTACCCTGGTGCCAAAACCATGACTTACCAGATGGCCGTATTGTTCCAATACCACTCAGATGGCTGCATGTACACTGGTTCCAACACTACTCAGATGGCTGTAGGTGCCCTTGTTCCAACACCACCAAGATGATTATATGTATACACAGGTTCCAACACTACTCAGATGGCTGTAGGTACACTGATTCCAGCTCTATTCAGATGGCTGTATGCATAATGGTTTCAACACCACTCAGATGGCTGGACACTAGTTTCAACACCACTCAGATGGCTGGACACTAGTTCCAACACCACTCAGATGGCTGGACACTAGTTCCAACACCACTCAGATGGCTGGACACTAGTTCCAACACCACTCAGATGGCTGGACACTAGTTCCAACACCACTCAGATGGCTGGACACTAGTTCCAACACCACTCAGATGGCTGGACACTAGTTTCAACACCACTCAGATGGCTGGACACTAGTTCCAACACCACTCAGATGGCTGGACACTAGTTCCAACACCACTCAGATGGATGTATGGTTCCAATACCACTCAGATGGCTGGACCCTAGTTTCAACACCACTCAGATGGCTGGACACTAGTTCCAACACCACTCAGATGGCTATTTGGTTCCAACACCACTCAAATGGATGTATGGTTCCAACACCACTCAGATGGATGTATGGTTCCAACACCATTCAGATGGATGTATGGTTCCAACACCACTCAGATGGCAGTTTGGTTCCAACACCACTCAGATGGCTGTATGATTCCAACACCACTCAGATGGTTGTATGGTTCCAACACCACACATATGGCTGTATGGTTCCCCGCCATTCAGATGGTTGTGTGATATGGTTCCAGCACCACTCAGATTGCTTTATGTACATCGGTTTCCTCTCAGATGCCTGTCTGTTCACTATTTCTTAAACCGCTCAGGCGATTCTGAAGTTGTTCATATGCTTACATTGCATAAAAAAGGTTTATTCCCAAATTAGTCAAATGCCATGTGTACAACCAAAAGGATGTTGCGAGTACTAAACATATGGGAAAAGCGGAAATGTGTGTTCTGTATTATCTTGAAAAAGGTAACTTGGTAGTTATTTTTCAGATGAATACAAATGAAAGATGACACTAATTATAACTAAACAGCACATAAAATGTAAGTATACCTAAATACAGATGAACGTATAGAATTATTGAGCAAAATTCAAATTCTTCCAGCTATTTTAAATATTAGGCAAAAACACACCGAGACAACATAATCTTTTCAATCTTATGAGATTCTCCGTTCCCGTTCCCCGTTCGACATTTGAGCAAAAGCGAACTTCTCATACACACATTTGATAAACACTGTCAAATGGGAACTATCTATATTTATATATATATTCACAGTGAGGCATTCCAAGGGTTCCAATTATTTGAAAAGGTAGGTCAGGCCAAAAATACCGAGACGACAGAATCTTGTCAAGGGTGAATATATTATCAGATAGTAAATAGTTAGTGAAGTTGGCTCTTCATTCTACAATATCCGTTCGACATTCAAACCCAGTTATCCGTTCTATATTCGGGCCCAGTGCTCCGTTCTACATTCGCATTCAAGGGTAAATATGTTATCAGATATTAAATCGTGTGGGATGTTAGCTCTACGTTCTACATTCTCCGTTCCACATTCAAACCCATTCTCCGTTCTATATGATTCGGGCCAAGTTTTCGGTCTACATCTGAGCCTAGTTCTCCGTTCCGTATTCGAATCAGATCTCCGTTATGCATTCGCGTCCATTCAAAATGAAACTATATGCAAAATAATTAATTGAAGAGAACAAGTTGGAATAGAAAATAAAATTCCTACAAATCTAATATTATCAGCATTAAATGTAAAAGCGTTTTCATATCTTTGAAGCACACATATGATAAACATCTTCAAATACAAACTTGAGTTCTGCTCAACCCGGGGCTAGAGGGCGTGAGCGGTAGATAGCATATTTCACTACCACTCATTAACAGTCTCAATCAAACCGAGACTGCAATATTTCGTATGTGTCGTGCTCGGCCGTTTCCAAAGGTCCATTATCATATCTTTTTTATATACACAACGGCAAATGCAAGCATATGTTATTGAAGCATTTAATGACACGTCCCGGTATCTGGATGACATATTGAACATTGACAACCTTTTCTTTCCAGTTATGGTTAATAATATTTATCCTAAAGAACTTCAGCTTGACAAGGCTAATATTTCTGATAATAACGCTTCTTTTCTTGATTTAGATCTCTCTATTGAAAATGGTCAAATTATTAGCAAAGTCTATGACAAGAGAGATGACTTTAATTTTGACATTGTTAATTATCCCCACTTATATGGGGATGTTTCCCGAGAAACTTCTTATGGGGTCTATGTGTCTCAACTTTTTCGTTTTTCAAGAGTTTGTTCTCGAGTTGAGGACTTTAATATTCGTAATATTTGTATAGCTAAAAAGCTACTCCATCAGGGTTACCGTTACCATAAACTTCGTAAAACCTTTGTAACATTTTATTATCGTAACCCTGATCTTCTTTCCAAATATAAAAGCAATTTAAGGACTCTTCTGCGACAAGGACTATAACAAGAAATATAAAAAGATCGGACAGGGGAAGTAGCATTCAAGGAGGACAGTCAACCACAAAACACAGAAACAAACACGCAAACAGACAAACAAGAAGGCAAAAGTTATAATAAAAGTAAACGACATCACAAACACAAAAGGGTTGACAATAGGGATACCGCCTTGGAACGGTCAGTGGCAAAGTAGGCCACTGGGGGTTTTAAACCGGTTCTAGGGTGCACCAAACCTCACACTTACCCTACTGTCAACCCATTAAAACAGGACAGTGTAAATAAAGAAATCCCCGCCATGATCTAATCTCTCACCAACAAGGCAGCATCAATAGGCAATATAAGTAAAACACAAATATGCTCGTGTAAATATAATACAAAAAAACAATAGCTAGAAAGCCACAATGAAGGTACTCAATGACTTGGCAGAAGCCAGAGCAGTAAGAGAATAAACCATTAAGGACTATAACAACCTGACTTCCATGGTGATATGATTTACAAACTTCGTAATATTCTTGGTCATGATCACTTTCCTACTATCTTTGTTAAACTTGTTAAAAGGTTTATCAAAAGAGGTTATGACCCTATCATTTTGCAACGTACTGCATGCTTGGTGGTGTACCCTTTTACAGTTCGCCACTACGCTTTCCTCTTTATTTGTACGATGACCGGACATGCTGTGGACCCTATGATGACGCCTACCTAAAGCCCATTAGGACGGTGACATTTGATGTTTGTCCGCGGTCTTGTCTTGTCGTGCCTCAATCGTTTATTCTCTTGTTGCTCTGGCTTCTGCTAAGTCATCGAGTACCTTCATTGTGGATTTCTAGGCATTTTTTGTATGTATATATACACGATCATCTAGGTGTATTAATTATATTGCCTTTTAACGCTGCCTTGTTGGTTAGAGAATATTTCATGACGGGGATTTTTGTATTTACACTGTCCCGATTAATTGGGATGACAATATGGTAAGTGTGAGGTTTGGTGCAACCTAGAATCTGGTTTAAACCCCCATTGGCCTTTTTAGCCATTGATCATTCCAAGGCGGAAGCCCTGTTGACAAAATCCCTTTGTGTTTGTGATGACGTTGGCACTTTTTATTACTTTTGCCTTCTCGTTTGTCAGTTTGCATGTTTGTTTTTGTTTTTTATGGTTGACTGTCTTCATGCGGACATCATATGCACACCGGCAAATGCGGATTTCCTTTACACACCGGTAAATGGGACTTCCTATGCGCTTAGTGCACGTGGCTCAATTTTCAACCGATTTTAAAACTTCTAACGGCAATCAACGGGGTTGGGTGAGACGTATCCAACAAGCTATTATTTGGGCACCTAAGATTATTCGGGAAAAAACACGTGGCATAAGGAAAATCTGCCAGATATATCAATTTGAGGAAACCTATCTATTAAGGCATATATAATTAAATTCGCATGATTAGAACGTTAACTTAACTTAAAATAACTTACCATATTCCAACGAGCGCAGGTGACTCGAATTGCGACCGATTAAAAAATTCCATTAGAAAGCAACGGGGTTGGGGATACTTACCCATCAAGCTATCGTTTTGTCACGTAAGATTATTAGGGAAATAAACAATGTTCACGTGCACACGTGGCTTATGAGAAATTCGCTATATATCTCACACTTCTCAGTTTGAAGAACCTTTTCTATTGAAGTATAGATAATTAATTTCACAGAACGCTATCTACAGAACCTAAATCTCTGTTGCAATGTCGATTTCTAACTTTTAAAACAGATTTCTAGTTTGTTGAGCAATATGTGTTCACAGTGTGGACTTAACCAACAGTATACGAGGGTTGTCTAAGAAGTGTGTGGACTTTTCTCGTAAGTGTTGTATTAGTTGAAAGAATTGTCTCATATTTACGTAAAACAAACTTATGTCTTTGTTTTTTAAAATAAATAGAACATTAATTTGTTTTCATCAATAATACACACGTTACGTGTTTCCATGTAAACCATATAGGTTCCATTCGGCGCACGTCAAATTTCCGTCACTTATTACAACCAATATATCCTTTTCAATGAGCAAAACTACAATTGTCACTGGACCGTATGACACGGGAAAACGTCTGCCCGTAACGCGACATTACGACGTCATTTCCTGTTATTTTGAAGTTTGAAACGGTTTCCGGAGCTGGGATACTGTAAAACATCATCAATTGGTATTAACCCGTTACCCGTTAAACATGACGTCAACAGGTGATGTGAAATTGCGGGCAGTAATACAGTTTTGCGAAGTTCTCGGGAAAACTCTAACGCAAACTTTCAAATTGATTCAAGAGTCGGGACGGAAATGTAGCAGATCTTTAGTGTTCAAATGGCATGGACGATTCAAAGACGGTCGTCAATCTATCGCCGATGATGAGCGTTGTGGCCGCTCTCCGAACGTGAGATCAACGATGGTAGAGAAAGTGAAAGGAATGGTTTACGAAGATAGGCGCTTTACTGTCAGAACGTTTGCTGCTGAACTGTGCACTTCCAAGGATACTGTTCACAGAATACTTAAAGATGAACTTCATATGAGTAAAGTAAGTGCTAGATGGGTATCGAGACTTTTGTCCGACGATCATAAAAGCAGGCGTGTGTCATTGTAACAAGATGGACCAAGTGGAGACAACTCACCAAGGGAGAATCAAGACTAAATAAATTGATAAATTTATTTACAACAAGATGAATATATATACAAATGCATACCAATGACAAAGTAGAAATATCAAAGTTTTAAATCATGTTTTAAAGGATGGTCACTGCATTAAATTAACTGTTCGGTTTTAATCAGACTGAATATCTGATATCTGCATTTATGATATATCTATACTATATCACACGCTATCTTATCTCTCAAAGCTATATCTAGCTGAGTCCTTCCGGTACAGTTCCCGGCACTAACACTTCACTCCCGCGTTATATTGCATCCCGTCCAGATACCCAGGCAGATGTTATTGAAGCCTTTAATGACACCTCTCGGTATCTGGATGACATATTGAACATTGACAACCCTTTCTTTCCAACTATGGTTAATTATATTTATCCTAAAGAACTTCAGCTTAACAAAGCTAATATATCTGATAATAACGCTTCTTTTCTTGATTTAGATCTCTCGGTTGAAAATGATAAAATAATTAGCAAAATCTATGACAAGAGAGATGATTTTAATTTTGACATTGTTAATTATCCCCACTTGGATGGGGATGTTCCCCGAGCAACTTCTTATGGGGTATATGTGTCTCAACTTATTCGTTTTTCTAGAACTTGTACTCGAGTTGAGGACTTTAATATTCGTAATCTTTGTATAACTAAACAGTTACTCAATCAGGGTTACCTTGATGCTGCCTTGTTGGTTAGAGTTTAGATCATGGCGGGGATTTCTTTATTTACACTGTCCTGTTTTATGGGATGACAGTAGGGTAAGTGTGAGGTTTGGTGCACCCTAGAACCGGTTTAAACCCCAGTGGCCTACTTTGCCACTGACCGTTCCAAGGCGGTAGCCCTATTGTCAACCCTTTTTGTGTTTGTGATTTCGTTTGCATTTATTATTGCTTTTTCCTTCTTGTTTGTCTGATTGCGTGTTTGTTTCTGTGTTTTGAGGTTTACTGTCCTCCTTGAATGCTACTTTCGCTGTCCGATCTTTTTATATTTCTTATTTATCATATATTGAAACAATTTGCATGCATATATGAAATAGATGAATCCGATGTAATTAGAAAATAAATAGAATCCGTGCATTACCGTACATACCTATCACTCTAAAAGACGAAATATAATCAGCGTTATTAAATAAATATCAGATATGGGGTCAGTTACATGGCCAAGAAATTGATCAAAGTACATGCTACAATGCAAATAGGTAAATTAACGGTGTGGCAAACATTTAGGCAGATTTCAATTGGCATTCACATATCTTATAAGTCATATAATTGGTGTTAGTTTAAGGACATTTCCTACAGTTGTTTATGCGCATATTTTTCGCGCATACCTGTCTAAGGAGTGACTACGTACACACATAACATACTTGTTCAATGTTTTATATTTGTTTTTACTAGATTTCATTATTATGAACATAATTAATTGTTTACTGAGCTAATGAAGTAATGTGTTAATAAAATGAAAAATAAATATAGTTTCAGTATTTGATACCCACCATGGAGGTATTTTGTTCGTTAAGCCTCTATGGCTTGCTATGCTTAGCGCATAATATCTGTCTGAAACGTAAGAATTAACTTAAAACATTCAATAGTACTGACTTGATGATTGTTTGATAATTTCCATATGTAGAATCCATTTAAATAATAATGTGTATGTAGAAATTAAAAATTAAAAATAAGGTTTGTGTGTTTCTTTTGCCTTACAAAATCATACATTTTTAGAAATGTTAGGGTTATTATTGTATTTTTCTCGAAATCAAATATGGTGACATATATTTCGTTTTCTTGAAGAATCCGATATTTACTAACAATAGGGAAGTTTTGAAAAATACATATTCATAGCAAATAAGTTCTTTCCTCCAAATGTCTATTTTTTCACCCAACACCTGCCATTGCTTTCGGAGGATATTGAAGGCAATAAAGGTAACATGTCCCGTTATTATTGCATCTTTCTTCATAGATAGATATAATATGATCATATATATTGAGCTTGAATTAAATTAATTCACTTCGATTTTATTTGTGGTATTCTTGTTGTTTTTTGGCAAAATTTAGTGTGTACTGGAATTATAGAAATTTTCTAAAAAATGTTTATAGGTCAGATGTTTTTCTTAATATACCTTAGAAACCAAGTCGGTGGCGTATTCTTTTTAAGGCCGAAACATGCTTAGTTCTAAATATGCACCAAATCTTAAAAAAGTTTATTTATAGCAAAAAATAGGGAAAAAAGGTAGGAAATACCCTTAAGAATATCAAGGGCCCTAACTCTATTGTTAATGGTCCAATATGGCTGGTTTTCGAACGAGATTTCATTGATATCAACAATTTGACCAAGTTTGAAAACAAAGGCTGAACAATGAAGTCTCTATTGTGTTGTCGAGGCAAAAGTTAACGGACGGACGACGGACGAGGCAATGTATAGCATTTCGGGTTAGTAAAATTAGTTAGGAGCAGCGGTTATGAAAGCTGCGTATCACAAATAACAGCCAAAAGACTAAATTAAAAAGCAGACAACATATCCTATGAGTGGTTAAACAATATCCAGAGCCTTTAATCGGCCGGAGTAGTGGAATTGGAGTAGTGGAAATTAAGTGCTATTGTTAATTTAGCCATTCAAAATGTTTGTCTTGTTTTTGTTTACTTCTTAGTCCTCGGACATTAAGATAAATATTGAAAAGGGGATCCTTTGGAAGCTACTGACTCAAACATCAAGAGGGATCCTTATCTCACATAGTGCAATGTACCTGTGATGTTTGATGAGTGTAGGTCTTATAATATGCAAGTTATCGTCCGGAAACCTTGTTCTGACCTTGAGCTGTTACCTACTGACCCCAAGTAGCAATAGCGATCCTGCTAACACCTAGGAAAATGTACGTATAAAATGTCATGAGTTTATGTGTTATGCTTTTTAGGTGTTATGCTTTTAAGAATGCGAATTTCCATAAAAGGTCATGGTAAACTTGACCTTTGACATACCGACCCAAAAACAATATTGATTCTCCTCTAACCTAGTACAACGCACTTATGAAGTTTCATGAGTGTAGGTGTTATACTTTTGAAGTTATCTTGACCTTTGACCTACAGAACCCAAATTATATAAGGATCCTCCTCTCATCTACGACAATGTATCTGTTAAGTTTCATGAGTGTAGGTGATAAAATGTTGAAGTTATCGTCCGGAATCCATATTTCCATATAAGGTCATGGTGACCTTGACCTTAAGAATTGACCTCCTGATCCCAAAAATAATATTTACCCTCTCACCTACGGCAATGTTCCTCTGAAGTTTCATGAGTGTACACTTTATGGTTTCGAAGTTAGCCTCCGGAATGCATATTTGCATATAAGGACATGGTGACCTTGACCTTTGATCTACTGGACCCAAAAACAAAAGGAATCCTCTAATCAAGTTCAGCAATGTACCTTTTTATTTTCATGACTGTAGGTGTTATTATTTCGAAGTTATTGTCCGGATTGCGTATTCCTATATAATGTAACAGTGACCTTGACATTTGACCTACTAAAAATAAAAACAAAATAATCCTTCTGTCACCTAGGGTAATGTACCTACGAAGTTTCATGAGTGTACGTTTTATTGTTTTGAAGTTATTGTCCGGAATGCGTTTTCTATATAAGGTCGCGTGACAGTGGCCTTGACCTACTGATCCCAAAAGCAAAAGTGATTTTTCGCTCACCTAGGAAATTGTACCTATGCAGTTCCATGAGTGTGGGTGTTATTCTTTCGAAGTCATCGTCCGGAATGCGTATTTATATATAATATCACGGTGACCTTGACCTATGACCTAATAATCCCAAAATCAACACGAATCATCCTCTCAACTAGGACAATGTGCCATTGAAGTTTCATGACTGTAAGTGTTATAATGTTGAACTTGTCATCTCGAATGCATATTTCAATTGTAGGTCATGGTAACCTTGACCTTTGACCTAATTACAATCAAAACAACAAGGATCCTACTATCACCTAGGACAACGAATGTATGAAGTTTCATGAATGTATGTGTTATAATGTTGAAGTTATCATCCGGAATGCATATTTCTATATAAAGTCATGGTGACGTTGACCTTAACTATTGGTCTACTGATCCCAAAACAATATATATCCTGCTCTCACCTACGGCAATGTACTATGAGTTTCATGATTGTACGTGTTATGGTTTCGAAGTTATCATCCGGAATGCATATTTTCATAAAAGGTCAAGGTGACCTTGACCTTTAACCTACTGCCCCCCATAATAACAGGAATCCTTTACTCACCTAGGACAATGTACCTGTGAAGTTTCATGACTGTAGGTGCTATGGTTTCGAAGATATTGTTCGGAATGCATACTTGTATATACGGTCACGGTGTCCTTGACCTTTGACCTACAGACCATAAAAACATAAGGGATAATTCTCTTACATAGAGCAATGCATTTATGAGTCCCCTCTAAAATCCAAGGGGTGGTTTATATACCAGACCTTCCCCAACTTCCCCACATCCGCCAAAACGAGTACCGCCGCCCATTCTAGGGCGGACCCCCCTGGAGACATCGGTGATCCCGATGGAAAGCTGCCAAACATCAAGTTGGAACACTGGGCTGAAACTTGGTACGGCCCCGGGAACGCTAGACCTCACGAAAAGGATCTGCCAAACATCAAGTTGGAACACTGGACTAGAACTTGGTACACCCTGGGGACCGCTGGACCTCACCAAAAGGATCTGGTCATCAGCGCTGGACCTTCAGCCAACAAGGGCACCGTTGGACCTTCAGCCCGCAAGGACACCGCTGAATCTTCAGCCTATAAGAGCCCCCTTTGCCACGATGATTCAGGGTGGAAACGCCAAAGTTGTGGAAATCATCCTTCCACAACTTCTCGGACAGGATGTACGAAAACGCCCAGCCGACGAGGATGAGCGCGTGGTTAAGCGCAAGAGGGTTCCTTCTCCATGTGACTCCGCCGCCTCAAGCTCCAGCTCCAGCTCAGTAGACAGCCTGTCTCCAGCGCTGCTGGAAGCAATGGAGCAAAGACTAACCTCCAACATTGAGAAAAACAGCAGAGCGGTACGGTGCCTGGAGAAAACGGTTTTAGATCATGAAAAGGATATAAAGGAGCTGAAAATAACAATTGATGGAATGATGGAAGAAGAAAAAATGGACGACAGGAGGAAGAATGAAGAGCAACGCAGAGTGTTTGACAGGAGACAGGACGAGGAGAAGCGGAAGGAAGAAGAAGTAAGGATGAGAGAAGACATGGGGATGACAAAATACAGGACAAGGACCGACGTCAGGACAAGGAGCGTCAGGAAAAGGAGAACAGAGTGCGATCTGTGCTGGAGAGGGATTACACAAACGATGAAATAAAGGACTATGGACGTAGATAATTTTGTACTATTTACAAGAGTAACATTATAAACCTTAAGTGTAATTTAAATTCAAAGTACTTTGAGTACATAAAGACTCTTCAGGATATTGATGTGATATATTTTATGGTGTGCGATGTTTTAATTTAATGTGTTTCTTGGAAGTTAAACAAGTAAACGTGGGGGTAATGTTGTACCCTGCAACTGTGTACTATTTTTTAAGTTTGTGTTTACATTCAAGTTAGTGCATTTTGTTATTGTTAAATGTGAGAGCAGTAACACTTCCGATTTTGTGATTATATTGCAGTCTACTTTAACAGACACTTGTATGATTCATGTACCCAGTGTTTAATCTTTACATTACTGCTAAATTACCTTAAATCATCTCTTGTTAAAGTGTTTATTCATGAAAAGTGCAGACAGCATATGCTTCTTTTACTGCTGTCGGCCATTGTTGTGTACATGTTCTATTTTTAGTAACATAAGCTGCCTAGATGTCTGCAGGTCGATCGAGGTCATGTGTACATGCAAATGTCAGACTACGATTCTTAACCTTGAAAACGTGTATTTAATTAATTACTGATCAGATTTTGATTAGATAAGGTGGGTCATAAAGGTTAATCTTTGTTCTTTAAAGTAGCGAGTAAATGATTTAGCTGTCATTCTTAAAATGCATTTAATTGTCAGTTTTAATTGACTACGGCTGTGTTCCTTTCATGTAAGTTTTGACGTCCGCCGTTACTTTTAGCAGGGATTTGCCTCCGCCAGTATTTCGAGGGCGGAATGGGCGGCGGTACTTGTTTTGGCGGACGTGGGAAAGTGGCGGAAGATCTGGTATATAAAACACCCCTTGGATTTTAGAGGGGACTCAGATTTTAGTTCCATTGGGATAGGACACATATTAGTTTTCATTCAAAATTACTTTACATTAGAGTTTACTTATAACTATTGTTTGAATAGGAACATTTAAAAGGTAGTTTATTATACATTTAGAACTAGTAGGGTTGTTCGATTAATTTTAAACAGAATTTAAGATTTTTCTTTTGAAGCTAATTTTATATTCACTGACAGATTTTATTTGAGTCCTGGGAATATTGTTAATGTTTATTTATACATCTATTAGTCCAGTTATATTTATATTTATGAATTGATGAACTGAATTGTGGTTATTTAGAAAAGTGTTGAATTAATATTAACTGAGCTTGATTCTTAGTAGTTTATAAAGACCAAGTGTTTTGGGTTTTTTTAATAGTATTTAAGGAGTCCATATTTTTTATCAATTGCAATATTAAAGCACGCTACCACAATGAGAGACAGTACCGGCACGTAACAATATTTAGCTCTTCTATGCAGATCTTGCCTTTTCTGGCCAACCCACATAAAAATGTCTTCTAAAACAGATTGGTCACCTTTTAAATGTGTCTCAGCAGCACCTAACTATTCTATTCTGCTATGGATTATACTATTTTCTCTTAGCTAAAAGTTATCTGACATCAGGTTTTTGTTCCAGTTAGTAACATACCACAACAAAATACCTAGCGTCTTCCTGTATTGTCCTAAAACTGCATTGTATTGTTCCGAGGCAAACACAATGAATCAAATCTTCACACTTTTATAAGCATTACAAATTAGAAAACAGAAAAGCGAAAAACAAGCTTTAGAGTATTTCAATAATAAATTGAATTGCATTCAAGTGGAACTATTTTACATCTCGTGATTCATGTTTTCTATAAATTATATATGTATTCATGTATTGCATCGTTGAAGCATTACGTGTTGATATCGAACAATTGTAGATACAAAGAAAATGTAGTAACTTTTAATGTTACTTCTTTCTTATTGGCGGAGTCATTATACATTGGCAGCGTATTGATATGTTCATACCGTCTCGAATTTCACACAGTTCAGGTAAAACACTTATCATAAATACGTTTCTTTAGCTATTGGATTTTTTTTTTTTGTATATAGTTCTAAAGTAACGTCATAGTAACGTGTAAACAAGTTATAATAAATCAAAAGTAGAACAGGAAAAGTAGCATTCAAGGAAGACAGTCAACCACAAACACACACAGAAACAAAGAACGACATAGGATACACTCTGCGTCATCAATACATATTCCACAAATTCTACAAAAAACAAATTCCACTAAATAACAAATTTCACAAAATACAAAATCCACAAAATAACTCTTCATTTCTTAAAAATAAACCATATGTACGCCTTAGAACTTTACATCTCCATTCGTGAACTTCGTTTTATGTTCCTTCTAATACTATTTCCAGAAATGTTAATAACGGCTCAAAGGTTTCAGCTACTCTTCTTTGACCACCTGTTTTGAGGAAATACCATATCAATAAAAACTAAAACGGGGATCCCTTGGAAGCAACGAACACAAACAAGAGATAAAGTAGCAGACTTGGTTTTATTGAGTCTGTTCATGAGGGGTAATATAAAGTGCAACACCTCTCGCGCCTCCTAGCACCAGCTTAAGTGATATTCTACTTTACAGCCACAAAGATTAGGCTAGATGATCCCAAAGGACCAATAAGTAATAACACTACTGATTTTAGTCGGGGCGACATTTTACGGCCGCCACACAGCACTAAACAAACGCTCGTGCGAATGTCAATAAATACTGAAAAGGGGATCCCTTGGAAGCAACACACACAATCGAGAGATAAAAGTAGCAGACGCGCATGAGCGTAGGGGTTTTTGTTCCGAAGTTATCTTCCGGAATGCGATTTTCTATATAGGGTCACGGTGACCTTGACCTTTGACCTACTGATCCAAAAAAACAATAGAGATCCTCTTCTTACATAGAGCAATGTTCCTAGACCAATGGAGTTTCATGAGTGTAGGTGTTATGACTTATGTTTGTTTCATTGACTAAATATGCAGTTGGGTAATGATGTATGAAATCAATTAAGATTTCGAGTGATTATATTATTCAGCCTGAGAGAAGAGCTCCATGTACTACGGCGTATACCAAAAGAAGTACACTTTAGTGTGTTAAAAAAAAATAGTATTCACTGTTTGTTTCATTGACTAAATTATCAGTTGGGTAATGATGTATAAAATCAATTAAGATTTCGAGTGATTATATTAGTCAGCCTGAGAGAAGAGCTCCATGTACTATGACGTATACAAAAAGAAGTAAAATCTAGTGTGCTTAAAAATAATAAGCTTAAAATATAATAATAATCACTGTTTGTTTCATAAATATTCAGTTGGGTAATGATGTATTCAGCCTGAGAGAAGAGCTCCATGTACTATGGCGTATACAAAAAGAAGTACACTTCAGTGTGTTTAAAAAATAATATTATTATATAACCTATAAATAGACGCGTTTTCATTGGCTAAAAAGTAATTTTTTAGAAAAAATATCTAGCGATATTGACCTGTTTTTTTGATATTGACCTGTTTTTTTAATATTGACCTGTTTTATATAATTGTTTTTTTGATATTGACCTGTTTTATATAATTGTAAATTGAGGGTTATATAATAAAACAGTTATGGACTTTTCAGCTGTTATACATGATGTTGATATGTACCAAAAAATCATTAATGATTTTTTTGGTGCATATCACATCATGTATAACAGCTGAAAAGTCCATAATTGTATAATATTCACTGTTTGTTTCATTGACTAACTATTCAGTTGGGTAATGATGTATGAAATCAATTCAGATTTCGAGTGATTATATTATTCAGCCTGCCCAAATCTACCCAAATCCTTGCCCAAATCTACCACCATACACATATAATGTGGCACGGAAGTATATGTGTACAGTGTAACTTTAAATACAAGCAATATTTACCCAAATCTACCCAAATCCTTGCCCAGATTCACCACTATACACACATAACGTGGCACAAAAGTATACGTGTATAGTGTAACTTCTGAAACAATAAATATTTACCCAAATATACCCAAATCCTTGCCCATATATACCCAAATCCTTGCCCAAATATACCACCATACGCATATAACTTGGCACGAAAGTATATGTGTATAGTGAAACTTCTGAAACAAGAAATATTTACCCAAATCTACCCAAATCCTTGCCCAAATCTACCGCTATACACAGATAACGTGTCACGAAAGTATATGTGTATAGTGTAACAATAAATATTTAACCACATATAACGTGGCACGAAAGATGGGGACAACACTTATGCTTTCGTTGCTACATATGCGTGCGTGCGTTGAATGTACAATATGATGCATTTAATCGAATGTTACATGGCTACGTAAGATCTTTCCTTTCGGAATAAATACTAAAAATACTAGTATTCCTGCAAAATTTCATTATTGACAAAGAACGCGTTTGGCTAAAGCATGTGAGCAAACTTAGGATGCAAAATTTTGCAAACTCATTACGTTAAATACAGTACTGAACTGGCTCAATTTTTCAAGGAGGAACTTCAACATGTATGAATTTCTTGTTACAACGTGTACTGTGATTACAACGTACACAACATCACAGTTGTGTCCTTTCTCTAACTAACTGCATTTTTTTTTTACAAAACATCTTGGGATTTCCTTGGAATATATATGGAATTAAGTGTGCAGTACACTAAACCGAATTGCTAAGTACCAACGTAAGAATATGTCAATAATATTCTCATTGTTTTGTGTATTTTGAGCTTGATTAGAGATACGGTTAAATTGCAAAATAACGAGTGTAAATCGTCTGCTCTGACTGCATGAACATATTTTAAAACTTTTAAGTCAATGTGTTTTCTTAGAATAAGTTAACATAACACTTATGCAACTGGGTATATAGCATTTTATTAAGTACTTCGAATTAATGAAGCTTTTGATATTCCTAATTCTAAAATGTGCCAGTTAAAATATTTTGACATCATGTTTTACTAGCATTACCACTACGAATGCGTTTGCAAAATATTTTTTCGAAATATTTAAGGTTAACGCTGAATTACAGTTACTTGAATTTCAAACATTATTCAATTTAAAGGGAGGTAATTTAAGATTATCCATATTTCGTGTTTTTATAGACGGAAAATCTGCGATAAATGGGTCAAATTTTTATGGGTTTTATTCTCCATTATTTCATACCAATTTTAAGAATTTTTTATGTTTAAGCGATCTTTGACTCATGTTATGTGTTTTATCAGTCCATTTCATCTTTTCATATAAAGGGAGGGTAACTCTCAAAAGATGTAACGATTTAAACAAAAAATAAATGTTTTACAAACTATGTGTCAAAACAAAATAGTTATCATATATATATTCTAAAATATATTTAAAATAAGAAAATTAGTTAAGATACAAAAGTTGATACCTAAAGTTGAAATTGTGTTTAGTGAATATACAGTAGATAGCGGAAATTCCCGTGTCGCGTTTCTTTTTTCTTTCAGTATATATATTACACCAATGACTTTGCTGAACTGTCAACTTCAGAGAACTTACTAACGTTGTTTTCCGGGTAGAAAACAAAAGTGTTATTAATAAATGTAATCCCATTATGACGTGTTCACGTCCGCCGCGTAAGTTTTATATTTTTCCGAAATTTGATTTAAAATGAATGCCATTGAATTTGAAATTTTCCAGAATAAAGCTTTATTGCCCGGCAACTAAATCCTGATTGATATGACTGATATGACTAGCTAGGTCTATGTCATATCGTGTATCCAAAAACATTGTATTTATAGGGAAATTTGTGATACATTTATATATTATGTCAGTACGTCTACTGAGACTAGATAGCATGTATATTAACCCTATTTTAGCTGATTTTGATCGCATACAGGACGTCAGAGTCATACCAACAACTTTACAACTAGTAGATCTCTTAGTTTCTATCCACAGTGCCGTGTCACATGATTCTTCTTGGATTTATCTGTCGAACCGAACGCACACAGATAGACAGGCAGGCAGGCAGACAGACATGCACACACACACGCGCACGCACGCGCACATGCAGTATATAACGAGTAGTGCTAGGATTGGTCGGGTCGGTGTCAGTATAATGTAACTGGGGCGTTATCATTTCACGGCGTGGTATTCCAGTGGCAGCAATATAAAGTTTATAAAGTCTGTCTGTCTGTCTGTCTGTCTGTCTGTCTGTCTGTCTGTCTGTCTGTCTGTCTGTCTGTCTGTCTGTCTGTCTGTCTGTCTGTCTGTCTGTCTGTCTGTCTGTCTGTCTGTCTGTCTGTCTGTCTGTCTGTCTGTCTGTCTGTCTGTCTGTCTGTCTGTCTGTCTGTCTGTCTGTCTGTCTGTCTGTCTGTCTGTCTGTCTGTCTGTCTGTCTGTCTGTCTGTCTGTCTGTCTGTCTGTCTGTCTGTCTGTCTGTCTGTCTGTCTGTCTGTCTGTCTGTCTGTCTGTCTGTCTGTCTGTCTGTCTGTCTGTCTGTCTGTCTGTCTGTCTGTCTGTCTGTCTGTCTGTCTGTCTGTCTGTCTGTCTGTCTGTCTGTCTGTCTGTCTGTCTGTCTGTCTGTCTGTCTGTCTGTCTGTCTGTCTGTCTGTCTGTCTGTCTGTCTGTCTGTCTGTCTGTCTGTCTGTCTGTCTGTCTGTCTGTCTGTCTGTCTGTCTGTCTGTCTGTCTGTCTGTCTGTCTGTCTGTCTGTCTGTCTGTCTGTCTGTCTGTCTGTCTGTCTGTCTGTCTGTCTGTCTGTCTGTCTGTCTGTCTGTCTGTCTGTCTGTCTGTCTGTCTGTCTGTCTGTCTGTCTGTCTGTCTGTCTGTCTGTCTGTCTGTCTGTCTGTCTGTCTGTCTGTCTGTCTGTCTGTCTGTCTGTCTGTCTGTCTGTCTGTCTGTCTGTCTGTCTGTCTGTCTGTCTGTCTGTCTGTCTGTCTGTCTGTCTGTCTGTCTGTCTGTCTGTCTGTCTGTCTGTCTGTCTGTCTGTCTGTCTGTCTGTCTGTCTGTCTGTCTGTCTGTCTGTCTGTCTGTCTGTCTGTCTGTCTGTCTGTCTGTCTGTCTGTCTGTCTGTCTGTCTGTCTGTCTGTCTGTCTGTCTGTCTGTCTGTCTGTCTGTCTGTCTGTCTGTCTGTCTGTTTATATATGGCAGCAATATAAAGTTAAGTTGAGCATAACGCATGCACGCACGCACGCACACAAGCACGCACGCAAGCCATTCCTACTAGACTCCACAACCGCCTCCAAAAAGAGGTGATAATACGACGTTTCGGAGACACTTCCGATGCGGCTGAAGCAGCAACGGTAAGTATGAATTTAATATTTTCGTTTTTTTCGGCCCTAACTCGATCTTTTTCAAAAATCGGAGAATGTGGTACGATGTAGGAATGTGTTTTTACCCTGTTTTTCTGCTGTTTTATGAGAAATCTGCCTACGAATGACTTTGAAATCACCTATCTTTCATCGTTCAATGCAAAAAATACAATCGAATATAAATGGAATATAAATGGTCATTTTTTATGAAGAGGCGGTGTCGGAGAGTAAGAGGCGGTTTCTGAGACATATACTCTATATAATATATTTATACTGATTTAAATTGATAAGTAATGTATCAATACAATTGTTTATGATGAATTATTTATGCAAATACTTGTTCCTCGTCCTACCCATCATCATCAAAGTTTATTCAAGAGTCACTAGAACATAGTTTTTTACCCAACATAAGATCACTTTCATTTTTCGGTCCTGACATGAATCTCAGAAACCGACCTCCAAATAAATGTTTTCCTATCCAAAAGAACTTAAGGTTTAAACGTCGTATTATCACCTCTTTGTGGAGGCGGTTGCGGAGTCTAGTAGGCGTGCAAGCACGCACTCACATACTATTTGGGGAGATTTTGGTATAAAGTGTATCAAATCATGTAGTCAGCCAGCGTCTAAGGTGATTTGGCCAGTGAGGAGTAAGTGCATTCGTTAGTGTATCAGGTGATGTAGTCAGTCAGGAGTATGTGTATTCGTTGCATAGACATAGAGCGTATGAGGTGATGTGGTCAGTCAGTAGTAAGTATATTCTTTATGTAAACAGAGAGTTTATCAGGTGATGTAGTCAGTCAGGAGTAAGTGTATTCGTTACGTAGACATAGAGCGTATCACGTGATGTGGTCAGTCAGGAGTAAATGTATTCGTTACGTAGACATATAGCGTATGAGGTAATGTGTTCAGTCAGTAGTGAATGATTTCGTTATGTAGACCTAGAGCGTATGAGGTGATGTGATTGGTCTGGAGTTAGTCCCGTCACGTGACGTAGAGTTATCGTTCGTGCCTTCCTCAACACTACGGAGACGTCAACTGTAACACGTTTAAATGCTGAACTAGTCCGGAGTAATTGAATCGTTATGTGGAAATATAGGGTATGAGGTGATGTGGTCAGTCATCAGTAAATGTATTCGTTATGTAGACATAGAGCATATCAGGTGATGTGGTTAGTCAGAAGTAAGTGAATTCGTTACGTAGACATAGACCTATCAGGTGATGTGGTCAGTCAGTAGTAAGTGAATTCGTTACGTAGACATAGAGCGTATGAGGAGATGTGGTCAGTCAGGAGTAAGTATATTCGGTACGTATACATAGAGCTTATCACGTGATGGGATCAGTCAGGCGTAAGTGTATACGTTACACATATATATATAGAGTATGAGATAATGTGATCAGTCAGTAATAATTGTATTCGTTATGTAGAAATAGAGCGTATGATGTCCCGATGACGTTAGTCCCGTCACGTGACGTAGAGTTATCGTTCGTGCATTCCTAAACACTTCGGAGACGTCAACTTTAACAATGTTCAAATTCTGAACTATTCTGGAGTAAGTGTATTCGTTATGTGGACATAGAGTGTATCAGGTGATATAGTCAGTCAGGAGTAAGTACATTCGTTACGTAGACATTGAGCGTATTAGGTGATGTGGTCCGTCAGGAGTAAGTGTAATCGTTAAGTAGACATATAGAGTATCAGGTGATGTGGTTAGACAGGAGTAAGTGTATACGTTACGTAGACATAGGGCGCATCTCATGATGTGGTCTGCCAGTAGAAAGTGTATTCGTTACGTAGACATATAGCGTATGAGGTAATGTGGTCCGTCAGTAGTAATTATATTCGTTATGTAGACCTAGAGCGTATGAGGTGATGTGGTTGGTCTGGAGTTAGTCCCGTCACGTGACGTAGATTTATCGTTCGTGCCTTCCTCAACACTACGGAGACGTCAACTGTAACAACGTTCAAATGCTGAACTATTCTGGAGTAAGTGTGTTCGTTATGTGGACATACAGATTATCAGGTGACGTGTTCAGTCAATAGTATGTTTATTCGTTATGTAGACATAGAGCATATCAGGTGATGTGGTCAGGCAGGAGAAAGTGTATTCGTTATGTAGACAAAGAGCATATCAGTGATGTCAGTGGTCAGTCAGGAGTAAGTGTATTGGTTGTGTAAACATAGAGTGTATCAGGTGATGTAGTCAGTCAGGAGTAAGTATATTCGTTATGTAGACATTGAGCGTAAGAGGTGATGTTGTCAGTGATGAGAAAGTGTATTCGTTAGGTAAACATAGAAAGTATCAGGTGATGTGGTCAGTCAGGAGTTATTATATTCGTTACGTAGACATAGAGCGCATCTCATGATGTGGTCAGCTAGTAGTAAGTGTATTCGTTGCGAAGACATAGACCGTATGAGAAGATGTGGTCAGTCAGGTGTAGGTATATTCGTTACGTAGACATAGAGCGTATGAGGTGATGTGGCCGGTCAGGAGTAAGTGTATTTGTTATGTAGACATAGTGTGTATCAAGTGATGTAGTCAGTCAGGAGTACGTGTATTCGTTACGGAGACATATAGCGTATGAGGTAATGTGTTCAGTCTGTAGTAATTGTATTCGAAATGTAGACATAGAGCGTATGAAGTGATGTGGTTTGTCTGGAGTTAGTCCCGTCACGTGACGTAGAGTTATCGTTCGTGCCTTCCTCTACACTACGGAGATGTCAACTGTAACAACGTTCAAATGCTGAACTATTCTGGAGTAAGTGTATTCGTTATGTGGACATATATCGTATGAGGTAATGTGGTCAGTCAGTAGTAAGTTTATTCGTTATGGAGACATAGAGCATATCAGGTGATGTTGTCAGTCAGGAGTAAGTATATTCGTTACGTAGACATTGAGCTTAAGAGGTGATGTGGTCAGTCAGAAGTATGTGTATTCGTTATGTAGACCTAGAGAGTATCAGGTGATGTGGTCAGTCAGTAGTAAGTGTATTCATAATTTTGCATTGCAGAGATGTTGAGATTTTATTTTATTTTCAATAGGTGATAACATTTGTTTTACTCGGTTTTTATCCTTAGGTTCTATAGTAAAATAAAAATCTTTGGCAGAGTAAAAATACCATAATTTTCAAGATTTTGATTTTAAAAGATACATATATTGAATCAATTTGCATGAATGTGCATGAATTAGGCAGGGTTTTAAAAGAATCACACTGTAGATACCTTAATTTTAACAGTAAACTTGGTTGAACATCAAGGATAAAGACCGAGTTTATCACCTACCAGAATGTATTGGTTATTTCTTATTTCTGGTCACTGATTGGTCAGTTATTTTGATGATGCTCTATCAAAATTATGAATTCCTTACGTAGATATAGATCGCATCTCATGATGTGGTCAGACAGTAGTAAGTATATTCGTTAGGCAGACATAGAGCGTATGAGAAGATGTGGTCAATCAGGAGTAAGTATATCCATTACATAGACATAGAATGTTTGAGGTGATGTGGTCAGTCAGGTGTAAGTGTCTTCGTTACGTAGACATAGAGCGTATGAGGAGATGTGGTCAGTCAGGAGTCAGTATATTCGGAACGTATACATAGAGCTTATCACGTTATGTGATCAGTCAGGCGTAAGTGTATACGTTACACATATATATAATGTATGAGGTAATGTGATCAGTCAGTAGTAATTGTATTCGTTATGTAGAAATGGAGCGTATGATGTGATGCGGTTGATCGGGCGTTAGTCCCGTCACGTGACGTAGAGTTATCGTGCGTGCATTCCTAAACACTTCGGAGACGTCAACTTTAACAATGTTCAAATTCTGAACTATTCTGGAGTAAGTGTATTCGTTATGTGGATATAGAGAGTATCAGGTGATGTAGTCACTCAGGAGTAAGTGTATTCGTTATGTAGACATAGAGTGTATCAGGTGATGTAGTCAGTCAGGAGTAAGTATATTCGTTACGTAGCCATTGAGCGTATGAGGTGATGTGGTCAATCAGGAGTAAGTGTAATCGTTATGTAGACATGGAGAGTATCAGGTGATGTGGTTAGGCAGAAGTATGTGTATTCGTTACGTAGACATAGAGCGCATCTCATGATGTGGTCTGCCAGTAGTAGGTGTATTCGTTACGTAGACATATAGCGTATGAGGTAATGTCGTCATTCAGTAGTAATTGTATTCGTTATGTAGACCTAGAGCGTATGAGGTGATGTGGGTGATCTGGAGTAAGTCCCGTCACGTGACGTAGAGTTATCGTTCGTGCCTTCCTCAACACTACGGAGACATCATCTGTTTAAATAGTGAAATGGACTGGAGTAAGAGTATTCGTTATGTGGACATAGAGAGTATCAGGTAATGTGGTCAGTCAGGAGTAAGTGTATTCGTTATGTGGACATAGAGAGTATCCGGTGATGTGGTCAAACAGGAGTAAGTGTATTCGTTACGTAGACATATAGCGTATCACGTGATGTGGTCAGTCAGGAGTAAATGTATTCGTTACGTAGAAACATAGCGTATAAGGTAACGTGGTCAGTCAGGAGTAAGTGTATTTTTTATGTAGACATAGGGCGTATCAAGTATTTTGGTCAGTACGTAGTAGCTGTAATTGTTATATAGACATAGTGCGTATCAGGTGATGTGGTCAGTCAGGAGTTAGTGTATTCGTTATGTAGATATAGCGTGTATGATGTGATGTGGTCAGTCAGGGGTAAGTGTATTCGTTACGTAGAAACACAGTGTATCATGTGATGTGGTCAGTCAGCTTTAAGTGTATTCGTTACGTAGACATAGAGCGTATGTGGTGATGTGGTCATTCAGGAGTAAGTGTATTCGTTATGTAGACATAGAGAGTATCGTGTGATGTGGTCAGTCAGGCGTAAGAGTATTCGCTATATAGCCATAGAGCGTATCAGGTGATTTGGTCGGTCATTAGTAAGTGTATTCGTTACGTAGACATAGAGCATATGGGGTGATGTGGTCAGACAGAAATGAGTGTATTTTTTACGTAAACATAGGGTGTATCACGTGATGTTGTCAGTCAGTAGTGAGTGTATTTGTTACGTAGACATAGAGCGTGTGAGATGATGTGGCCAGACAAGATTAAGTGTATTCGTTACATAGACATATAGCGTATGACGTGATGTGGTCAGTCAGTTTTAATTACCATTCGTTATGTAGACATAGAGCGTATGCGGTGATGCGGTTGGTCTGTAGTTAGTTTCGTCACGTGACGTAGAGTTATCATTCGTGCCTTCCTCAACACCACGGAGACGTCAATTGTAACAACGTTCAAATGCTGAACTAGTCTGGAGTAAGTGTATTCGTTATGTGGACATAGAGAGTATCATGTGATGTGGTCAGTCAGCAGTAAATATATTCGTTATGTAGACATATAAAGTATCAGGTGATGTGGTCAGTCAAGAGTAAGAAATATAAAAAGATCGGACAGGGAAAGTAGCATTCAAGGAGGTCAGTCAAAAACAAAACACAGAAACAAACAGGAAGGCAAAAGTAATAATGAATACAAGCGACATCACAAACACAAAAGGGTTGACAAAAGGGCTACCGCATTGGAACGGTCAGTGGCAAAGTAGGCCACTGGGGGTTTAAACCGGTTCTAGGGTGCACCAAACCTCACACTTACCCTACTACTGTCATCCCATTAAAACAGGACAGTGTAAATAAAGAAATCCCCGCCATGATCTAATCTCTGACCAACAAGGCAGCATCAATAGGAAATATAAGTAAAACACAAATATGCTCGTGTAAATATAATATAAAACAAGAGGTCAATGACCTTGAAGCTCTACTGTTTGATTTTGATTTCAGGAAGTAGTCGCTACAGACTTGTTTTTCGAAAAATTATTTTTTAACAATGGCGGCCATCCTGAATTTTTGGCCGACCTGAAATTTTGCTAGGATCAATTAGACACCAAGAGCAACTTTCCTGTGAAGTTTCATGAAAATCCGTAAAGTAGTTTCAGAGAAGTAGTCGCTACAAGTTTTCATTATATAACTCTATGTAAAAAAAGATGGACGCTGACAGCCATGTTTAACATCGAATCAAAATGATTTTTGACAAGAACCAACATCATGTCATGCTGATTATTTTAGAAAAAGTCCCATATCAATATCACTTATAGTTTTTAAGAAGTAGTCGCTACTAACTTGTATTTTAGCCATGGCGGCCATCTTGAATTTCCGACCGACTTGAAATTTCGCTAGGATCAATAAGACATCAAGAGCAACATTCGTGTGAAATTTCATGAAAATCCGTCAAGTAGTTTCAGAGGAGTAATCCCTACAAGTTTTCATTATATAACTCTATGCAAACAAAGATGGCCACTGGCAGCCATGATTACCGTCGAATCAAAATAATGTTCGACTCGGATAACCATCATGTCATGTTGATCATTTTAGAAAAAGTCCCATATCAATATCACTTATAGTTTTCAAGAAGTAGTCGCTACAAACTTATTTTTAGCTGTGGTGGCCATCTTGAATTTCTGGCCGATCTGAAATTTTGCTAGAATCAATCAGACATAAAGAGCAACATTCCTGTGAAGTTTCATGAAAATCCGCCAAGTAGTTTCAGAGGAGTAGTCGCTACAAGTTTTTACTATATAACTCTATGTAAACAAAGATGGCCGCTGGCAGCCATGTTTAACGCCGAATCAAAACGATGTTTGACAAGGACCAACATCATGTCATGCTGATCATTTTAGAAAAGTCCCATATCAATATCACTTATAGTTTTCAAGAAGTAGTCGCTACAAACTTGTATTTTGAAAATCTATTTTTAGCCAGGGCGGCCATCTTGAATTTCCGGCCGACCTGAAATTTTGCTAGGATGAATAAGACATCAAGAGCAACATTCCTGTGAAGTTTCATGAAAATCCGTCAAGTAGTTTCAGAGCAGTAGTCGCTACAAGTTTTCATTATATAACTCTATGTAAACAAAGATGGCCGCTGGCAGCCATGTTTAATGTCGAATCAAAGCGACTTCCCAGCGGGCAAATGACGTTGGGTTGACGTTGGCCTGACGTCAGTTTCTGACGTTGGATTGACGTTGGATTTAGGTTGAAAATGGAAGTTTTCTAGACGTCGGAAATCGGACTGACGTTGGATTTTGGTTGAAAAAGTTTTTTAGACGTCAGAAATCTGACGATGAATAACACAAGTCATAATTATATGTGTGTGTTTAGTTCTATCATAGAACTATAGGTAAACACAATTAAACTGTCAAGTTTGTAGTCTCTCTATTAGATATGCATGCCAAGAAAGGAAATCCTCAGTAACTGGACTTATATATGAACTTCACAATGATTTAGATTATATTAGAAATAATATAAACCTTTAAGTATCTTACTTAATTATAATACATGCCAGCAAGATATTAATAATTAAAACAATACATTAATAAATCAACACATAAATACAGAAAAACATATATACCAATATATAACCTTGTATTACACATTAAAAATACGTAAATTAACATTATACATTATCTCCCTTTACATGCCCTCTCACATAAGCATGCATGCCAACGTCAGAACGACGTCGTACTCCAACGTTGTTCTGACGTCTTAAATCAGACGTTGTACCAACGTTGGATTTAGGTCGCCGACGTTGCGACCAAAATCCAACATATATCCAACGTTGATCCAACGTCGTGTGTTTGCTGGGTTTCGACAAGGACCAACATCATGCCATGCTGATTATTTTAGAAAAAGTCCCATATCAATATCACTTGGAGTTTTCAAGAAGTAGTCGCTACAAACTTGTTTTTTAAAAACCTATTTTTAGATCTGGCAGCCATCTTGGATTTAACATCAACATGAATTTTTGCTAGGATCAACTAGACTTCATGGGCAACATTTCTGTAGAGTTTCATGAAAATACATTCAGTAGTTTCAGAGGAGTAGTCGCTACAATAAAAAGTTTACGGACAGACAGACGGACAGACAGACGGACAGACATACAGACGGACAGACGGACGACGGACGCCGCACCACGGCATAAGCTCTGCTGATCTCTGATCAGTCGAGCTAAAAACCAATAGCCTATGAAGGTACTCAATGACTTGGCAGAAGCCAGAGCAAGAAGAAAATAAACCATAAAGGGCACGACAAGAAAGATCATAGACAAACATCAAACGACACCATCCCAATGAGCTTTAGGTAGGCGTCATCCTAGGGTCCACAGCCTGTCCGGTAATCGTACAATTAGAGAGGAAAGCATAGTGGCGAACTGTAAAAGGGTCCACCACCAAGCATGCAGTACGTTGCAAAATGATAGGGTCATAAAATCTTTTGATAAACTTTTTAACAAGTTTAACAAAAATAATATGAAAGTGATCATGACCAAGAATCTTACGAACTTTATAAATCACATCACCATAGAAGTCAGGATGTGATATTCCTTGTCGCAGAAGAGTCCTTAAATTACTTCTATATTTGGAAAGAAGATCAGGGTTACGATAATAACATTTTGCAAAGGTTTTACGAAGTTTATGGTAACGGTAACCATGATTGAGTAGCTTTTTAGTTATACAAAGATTACGAATATTAAAGTTCTCAACCCGAGTACAAGCTCTTGAAAAACGAATAATTTGAGATGCATACACCCCATAAGAAGTTGCTCGGGGAACATTACCAAACAAGTGGGGATAATTAACAATGTCAAAATTAAAATCATCTCTCTTGTCACGGATTTTGCGAATTATTTCACCATTTTAAATTGAGAGATCTCTATCAAGAAAAGAAGCATTATTATCAGTTATATTCACTTTGTTAAGGGCTATTGGTCAGCCATCTTTGAAAAGAAAAATCCAAAATGGATGGGGTATGGTTAATTGAACTTTTCATCCAAATGCATATTATAGGCATGAACATTGTCAATGATATAATAGATGGCATTAATGCAACACTATTGATGTGAACATAATATCAGAAACAATATTTATTTGGTAGTAATAGTGCCTTTTATATTCGAAAAGTTTAGTGCAATTTTACTCTAAGATGTTTTGTTTTTTATGTTAAATAATTTTGTCCATAGAATTGTCCATTTATCTAAAAATGGCACACGGGACATCATTTCTAAATAAAGTAAGCCATGTTATCACATCATCCAAAATTCGAAGTACACCATTGTTAAAGAAATGGCGTTAAAGGTGTTAAAAAGGTAATTGAAACACGTTAAGTTGTTTTGATTACATGATGATCACATGTGCTGATTTCAAAACGTAGAGTGCTTGCATCTGTGTGTCGTACTGTATTGTGTTTTAAATGTTGCTATGTTGACGTGTGTTTTGTTTGTTGCTAGTATATTTTTTTGTTGATTAAATATATAAAAATCTGTACGTGTTCCATTTATTGAAAATACCTCCAAGTATTTCACTTTGCAAAGTACTCTGTAGATGATGACAACGATAACAAACTTAGATATCATTCGTGAATGAATTATTAGTCTGCTTGCATAAACACAGGTGTGTCAACACATCGGCATAATAGTAGTATTGGCATTGAAAAGATTCAAACAAACAAGCAAGTTTTTTAGTTTTTATTATCATATAAATAATTATGTAATTATTCAATGCATACATACTTATAAAACTTTTATCTGCAACAAACAACCTGGTTCAATAAGTATTAAACTGATGTTAATATTCCAAACTCTTTGATAAAACTGCAATACATTACCCATCGGTAACACTGTTTTAAGCCTTTTTCGTACACATACTACTTAATTCAAACCCTGGACATTTATAATCGTGGGGATTTGATTTCGTAGTTTGGGTCAACCACGAAATACGCAAAATTAAATCCCCCACGAAATATAATGATTTCACAGTATGTTAAACTATGTGCTTAGAAAGTATTAAAAAAAATCTGTTATTGGAAACATACAAAAAAAAAAGGAAATTGTATCATTATGGGCTGATTTGTGCATAAATTGTGGTAATGTAAAAAATATAGGTTTTACATAAAGATGAGCTTTAAATGTTATTGTAATTAAATGTTCTTTACTTTAATACAATTTTAGCAGAATTGTGACCAATGAATAAATGATTAGACTTAAAAATATCTTAGTTAGCTATTTCATGGACTTGTTCAACTTTTTGGACAGATTGACATATTATTTTTTAAAAGTTTAACAAGCATGGTGACCTACCATTATTTTTGCCTTTTCTGTCTATATATATAACAGACTTACTGTACAAAAAGTTTAAAGAAAATCTGTTATGTAGAAAAAACTATAGAAAATGTCTTTAAAATCAATAGTTGAAGGTAGTCTATATTTAGGACCTTTCGAAAACGAATGCCGAATACGTTTATCAACAATATCAAAATTACCGGTGATGATATAACCTGCTGGAGCATAGCAAAATAATGATGTGTTGCATTCACATTCCTTAGGAATATTATGTACTATACCACGGTCAGAAACTATTTTGTTGTAGTTGTAAATAATATTTCTAATAGGCTTTTTATACTTATAACAAATTACAGGACTTTCGGAATTTGTGAAATATATTGGGGGATAGAATCAACTACATGAGTATCTCGAAAATACTAGGCATGTCAATGAAATCAATACCTTTATTAATATATAGTAATTTTAGAAAATTCCTGACGTGATCAGACTCCTTGTCAATATGGGGTCAGAGAACATGTGTGTAGTTTAGAACTAAGGACGCAGTGTTATACAAGGGATCTGTACGAATGAAAATTTATGAATGAAGTGTCTTCGTTATGTAGACATAAGGCATATGAGGTAATGTGGTCATTCAGAAGTAAGTGTATTCGTTATGTAGACATAGAGCGTATCACGTAATGTGGTCAGTAAGTAGTAAGTGTATTCGTTATATAGAGATAGAGAGTATCAGGAGATGTTGTCAGTCAGCTTTAAGTGTATTCGTTACGTAGACATAAAGCGTATGAGGTGATGTGTTCAGTCAGGAGTAAGTGTATTAGACATGGTGAGTATCAGGTGACATGATCAGTCAGTATTCGTGTATTCGTTATGTAGACGTAGCGTGTATCCGGTAATGTGGTCAGTCAGGAGTAAGTTTATTTATTACGTAAACACAGATTGTATCAGGGGATATCGTCAGTCATTAGTAAGTGTATTCGTTACGTAGACACGGAGCGTATCAGCTGATATGGTCAGTCGGGAGTACATGTATTCGTTACGTAGACATAGTGTGTATCAGGTAATATTGTCAGTCGATAGTAAGTGTATTTTTTACGTAATAACAGAGTGTATCACGTGATGTGGTCAGTCAGGAGTAAGTGTATTCGTTATGTAGACATAGAGCGTATCAAGTGATGTGGTCAGTCAGGAGAAAGTGTATTCGTTATGTAGACATAGTGCGTATCAAATGATGTGTTCAGTCAGTAGTAAGTGTATTCGTTATGCAAACATAGATCGTATCAGCTGATATGGTCAGTCGGGAGTACATATATTGCTTACGTAGACATAGTGTGTATCAGGTGATATGGTCAGTCGGGAGTAAGTTATTCGTTACGTAGACATAGTGTGCATTTGGTGATATGGTCAGTCGGGAGTAAGTATATTCGTTACGTAAACATAGTTTGTATCAGGTGATATGGTCAGTCGGGAGAAAGTGTAATCGTTACATAAACACAAAGTATATCAGTGGATGGTTAATAATTATTATTTGATTTTGTCAGTCAGGTATAAGTGTATTTGTTATGAAGACACAGAGCGTATCATGTCATTTGGGCAATCAAGAGCAAGTGTATTTGGTACTTAGACATATAGGTACCAGGTGATGTCCTCCTCAGTCAGGAGTAAGTTTTTCTTTATGCAGGCATATAGTGTGTCCTTGAATGTGGTCAGTCAGGAGTAAAAGTAATCCTTACGTACACTAGAGTATGAGGTGATGTGGCCAGTCAGGGGTAAGGGTTATTCGTTACGTAGACACAGAGCGTATCAGGTGATCTGGGCATACAGGAGTTAGTGAATTCGTTACGTTGACACGCAGCGTATTAGGTGATGTGGTCATTCAGGAGTACGTGTATTTGTTGCGTAGACATAAAGAGTATCAGGTGATGTGTACGCATTAACAACAATTTCACAGACTGGTTCTATGTAAATTCAGGAGTGGTCTCGCACCCACGATTTTCGTGATTTTCGTAAACGACATAGCGGCGGAGATCTTGTAGTAGCTACATAGTGTAGCTGGTGATGCAGTCAAGAGAAAGTGTATTCGTTATGTAGACATATCGTGTAGCAGGTGATAATGTCAGTTAGGAGAAAGTTCGTTTTAATTTCGAATAGGTGGTTCCACTACTCCAGCCTTTAAAGGTTCTGAGAATTGTTTAATCACTCTTTGGATATGTTGCCTGCTTTATAATTTAGTCTTTTGACTGGTACCTGTGATACGCAGGCTTCATAACCGCTGCTCCCAACTAAATTCCATTTTGTTTATTTCCCCATTCTCGTTTAGGCAAAGCATTACGATAGCAACTGGGACTAAACGTCGCTGGCCATGGAATGGTGTGAAAATTACTCATTGAAGGTTCCATGTTCACCGTCATATGCCTACCATCTTCGGAATGGCTGAAATGTCATTTTAACATTTACATATATTGCGTTTTGCTGACCACTGGGTTAGAGGTCATGAATGGTTGCAAGCATTGTTAACTAATGTTCATGAACAGTCTCAATCAAACCGTATTTGTATTGCATCAGTCCAACATCGAACATCTTATGTTTTATAACTGAAAGTATTGAAGACAATAGGATAACAACTAGATTATCATTTGAATATTTTTCAAACTTAACAACTTTTAAATATTACACGTGCAAATGTAATACATGATAACCTGCGTATATTTCTTATTTTCAAAACACTTGACGTATTCCTCTGCATTTTTTGTAATTTGTTATTTTACATTTCATTTCCTTTGGATTTCTTCCAGATTTTATTATGCAGTGTTCATACTGTAAAGATGTGTTGTTTTTTGTTTTTTTGGGTGGGGGTGGGGGTTAACATTGACTGGACTGAAATATTAGGTGTTACAGACTTTATTTGTGGAGGTACACATTTTAAAAGCACAACCTTTGTCCGAGCTGATTGTAGGATTTTCTAAAGAAACTTATCGTTCACAAAACTAACAAAAGAGCACACATAAAGAAATATAAAAAGATCGGACAGGGAAAGTAGCATTCAAGAAGAACTGTCAACCACAAAACACAACAATAAACAGGCAAACAGACAAACAAGAAGGCAAAAAGAATAATAAAAGTAGACATCACAAACACAAAAGTGTTGACAATAGGGCCACCGCCTTGGAACGGTCAGTGGCAAAGTAGGCCACTGGGGGTTTGACGCCGCGAAGCCCCGCAGTAACTTACTTGGGCAAGGGACCGTGGAAGTTGGACAAGGGACCGCGGAAGTAGGCGATCATTCATATTGGTTTCAAATGAAGGAAAGCGTATAGCCTGTGCAGTTAAAGAATCCACTTCTGTTTTAAATCTGTAAGTAACGCCAGTAAGTCTAAAAACCTGAAATTCCGGTGTCGAGGCTTCCTACTACCAAATAGTGTGTTTTGAGTATGATAAAGAAGAGAGGAAAACTACTAGATTTTTCTTTAGAGCAGTAAGTGCGATTCAAGTAAATATAAACGTGAATGGAAACCAAAATGAAAGATCAGAAATGTACTTTCAGTGTTTATAAATTAAACTGGTTAACTTATTGCGATCAGAAAGAAATCACGACTAAGATATCTTCTTAAATAATCATATTTAAAGATAGATACTTGGATATCTGAAAATTAATGACGTGTTTAAAGATTGTCCCACATTGCTATCCAATTGCGGCTTTAACTGCGTAGTCCTTGTTAAGAACAATAACAGCGTTGAGGAGGTCTTATTTTGTAGTATTAGCAATTAATTAGTTTTCACCTACCAAATTAATGACGTGTTTATAAACTGTTATATATTGCTATCTCATTGATCCTCAAATTGCATAGTCTTTATTAAGAACAATTACAGCGTTGAGGAGGTCTTATTTTGTAGTTTTAGCAATTCATTATTTTTCACCTACCTAATTGTGTTTTGAATAATAGTAGCCCCATACATTCGTCAAATTAATAATCATCTCAGTTCTCCTTTCATACTCTTTTCACATGAACCCCACATGATAGTTGCATGCACTCTGTATGGGCGTACATATTTTGTTACGTTTAACGGCTTTCGATTATGTTGTTACAGGTTTAAACTGGAAACAAAAACATGCATGATAAATGCAATACAAATTGACCAATTCTTCGAATAACTAACACAGGTCATATTGGATAATGATAGACACCGAGGGCAAACACGTGCTAGAGCATATCATGCAAACTATTAAGAAGAGGTATAAAAGTCTAACAAGAAATGTAGCTTTCACAGACGAAAGTCAACCGAAAACACGTATTAAAACAAACAAGAATTACACAATGTTAATAAACAAGTATCACAGAATCGTGAAACGGTATTAAAGTCTATATAATGAATTAAATGGACAAGTGGTGGTAGATGCGATGTTTGAAATGTCTTTCATGTCTATACATTTCCTGTAATTGCGACCAATTGATTTATGAACATGAACGAAAGACAACACATATTGGCGGGCATCACATTAAACTATTGTGATCAAACTTTCTTAACACCCGCTAATCAATTTCAGAGTAAATCTCCCTTGTGCAAAGTTGTTATTATATCCCGAAAACGATATGGTAGTCCAAACAAGTAATTTGAACTGATGCAAACCTTGCACTTGTTTGACAATTTTGACATATTTATCCATTTTCATCGTTGATGTTTTTATTTTGTCATGTTTGAAAATCATTTAATGTTTTATATTTAATTTTAACTAATAGTTAATAGTCTGACAACTGATTTCAATTATTAATTTTCTGGATATGAAATGTTAGTGGTACAATTTTCCCATAACCTATGTCCCATAATCTTTGCCCCATTGCATGTAAGACATACATTCTGACAGAACGGCATTAGCCTTAATTATGTATTTGAAAAGAAATGTAACAAGATCATCTTGAAGATAGTCTTATTTACGAAATTAATGTTCTGTTTATCGCCACATAATCTTACACTTTAAACAAATAATATGCAATGTAATTGTTAACTTGTCGTATCTGTAATTAGTCTATATAACGTCTTCTGTAGGTTTGTCCAAACATGCCGAGGCTTACGACTTAATTCCATCATGTTTATTTCGCTCTTCGGGACATTTAATTTTATTAGATACTGGGACCATACGCCGTACGACATGGGGAAGCGAATAACTCCATGTCCACCGCCGTATGCATGCCATCTTTGGGATGGTTAAAATTATGTACTATTGATTTTATTAATATTGAGTTCTGCTCAACCCGGGGCTAGAGGGCGTGAGCGGTAGCTAGCATATTTCGCTGCCGCTCATGAATAGTATCAATCAAACCGAGATTGAATATTTCGTATGTGTCGTGCTCGGCCGTTTCCAAAGGTCCATTATCATACTCTTTTTTTACGTAAATTGATCAATATATTTAAAAGCATATCTTTTCAAACAATTTCTGCTGACTACACTCACGCATACAAGAACAGATATACTGCTTTAAATATTTCAATTTTGTTTAGTATATGTTAATACAAAATATACAGTTTTCTTGAGATGTAATGAAAGCTCCTGTTGCTAGCTAAACAGACTGTTAGTATGCCTACTTTATTCGTTACCCAGTTCAAAATGTCCATTATGTGCATATCATTTCGGGCCAATAGCGTATCTAGTTATATTACAAGGGCTTAGTGGCAGTGAAATCTTTTATCAACATACCTCGAGTTACACGTAGATATTATGTGATGTGATCAGAGATTGATCTGATCGAAACATATATTACTGGCGGTTGATTAAAAGTTAAGTCTCCAGAAGTCCTTATAAAATATGTTAATACATAAAAAAGGGGTGTCAAAGGATCTAGGGGAGAGATCCATAGACAACAAAATACCGGTACCTTATTTGAAGATTCAGAAGATATGTACAGGTACCATTGAATATATATTCGGCACCAAACACAGAGAAGGCTGGCAGCAGCCGCTAATCAGGCATGGGTATCATTAATATTACTTGCCAAGCTTAATTCCAACATAAGATGATCAGCTAAAACCTGTAATATTGTAAATAGGGTAGGGTGGACGATAGTCCACTTACAAAATGCAGATGTATAAATATGTTAAAGGGAATGTAGTGACACAGACAAACAAGCTCTATTATTGAGAGTTCTGAAAAACTTCGAAAAAAGTGAAAGCATTATCAAAATCGGATGATAAACAAAAAAGATATGACCATTTAAAGGTTGTTCTAAAACGGATATCGGAGCCGCCATTTTGAGAACTATGACGTCATAGTTCCATATTACCATATATGGAATATTGATTAATATCATTTAAAACGCGGAAAATGACTGCAAATGGATGCAAACTGTTTTACTGTTCATATAAAGCATTGTTGCCATTAAAAATTACCTATTTTTCGCACAGTTGCTATCATTTGTTCCCTATAAATCAGAAAGTTTTCATGTTTATAAATATTCCATATATGGTCATTTAGAACCGTGATGTCATAGCTCTCAAAATGGCCGCTTCCATATCCGTTTCAACAGAAACTTCAAATGATCATATCTTCTTTGTTTATCATCCGATTTTGATAATTCATTCAACCTTATTCAAGTTTTTCAGAATTCTCAATAATAAAGATGGTTTGGCTGTGTCGCTACATTCCCTTTAAAAGATATAGTATCCCATGCGTCCAATGAGACTCGGGAGTCTCAAAAATCCAGTGAGCGCAGATTAACAGCCGCTGCCTGCCTAGACAGATACTACCGTGTCATATTTCAGCTAACCCTCCGACACAGTAGTGAAAGTGGGAGAATAAGAAAATTTATAAGAAATATTTTTAAGAAAATAAATACATGTAAATGCTAAGTTAGTGCCCACCGTTGGGAATTCTCTTGTTGTGGTAACACGTCATGTAGACATTTTAAATTAAAATAATAAATATCCAAATGTATCACTGTTTATCTAGTGCTGTCACCATTTTACATGCCCACTTGGCCTTCGTGCTTATTTTACCATTTGGTCGCAAGTTAACGCTTGCGTAAAACATTGCTGTGTGTGAAACCGCCAGTTAGTCCGGCAGATATCCATCTTGACCGGATTTGAGGTCCATACAATTGTTCTCGGCTGATTCTGTATCTTCAGACAATATACTTGCAAAATCTAAATGATGTCACCCTGTCACCATTTAGCTTCTTTTTTTTCATTTTTAATTTTTAATTTTTTTGTATATATTTTTATTGAACGATGCCATCGTGTCATCATGGAATGGTCAAAATAATACCCCATTTAGGCTTTTCAGCCAGTTATACATAGCATTATAAATATGTTGATTTTGCTGGGCCACCATAATTTCAATCGGGATATGACCTAGCGAGATCCGTTGAAATAGGTCCGATCATATCCCGATTGAAAGTATGGTGGCCCAGCAAAATCATTTACTGGCTCACAAGCCTATTTGTGGTATGTGAAATGGGTATTTCAAACAAACCTGCGGAGTACACATTATACTAGCGTCATATTGATTACCAATACCTAGCGACATCTGTCGAAATCAGTCCGATCATATCCCGATTGAAAGTATGGTGGCCCATCAGAGACATCATATAATGCCATATATATCTGGCTGAAAAGCCTAATTAGGGTTTGTGGGATGGGTATTTCCAACAAACCTGCGGGTAACACACTATACTAGAGTCATATAGAATACCAATAACTAGCGAGATCCTATCCCGATTGAAAGTATGGTGGCCCAGCAATATCATCCTAATTGTAATGCTGTATATAACTGGCTGACAAGCCTATATGGGATATGTGGGATGGATATTTCCAACAAACCTGCGGGTTACACACTATACTGAGATCAGTTACAGATATCCAAACCACTGTTAAAAGTAACAAGGACATTATCGGCCCATGCACTGTCCGGATGTGGCATAGTTGCTTGTTTTGTGGGAATTGGTAAAGGGACATTGCTGAAAACATTGAGAGCGGGACATTCGCTTGCTTCATTGGGTGACAGAAATGCCGATATGGATAGTATAATAGAGCAGTCAATCAAGTTCATATGTATTTGTTATGGGCAATCAAGAGCGGAGAGCATGTCCGAGGCTCGACAGAATTCATAGGCCAAACAAGTTGGAAAATCCACCGCATCCACACCGAAGTTGAAGTCCCTACCCCAACAACAGAATCGTTTGTGGAAAACGTTAAACGGGCTCATATTCGGTTATGTATCTAGAAACATGCTCTGGACGAAGATCCACCAGACTTAGATACTATGGAATACGGATGGTCTCGGGATGATGCTGCCAAATCCATTGTCCCTATTATGATGCCAAGTAATGTTGAGCTTGCACCTCCAGGCCCGGAATCCACCAACCATTCTTCAAACTAATGTTAGACTTGAGCTCAAGTACAGAAAATTTGTTCACAAATATTTGCATGACCTTCAAAGATAAACAAGAGGCGCAAGAGGGCCTGTGGACGCTCTACTGGATAAAATGGCTCTTATAACATCAATGAAGCAAGTGACTGACATTTACGTTTTTTTTGAAAGTTTCGGGCAAAAAACAGCTTTTTGACTAAATCAAGGGCCATAACTAAAACATCTGGTAAAGTTTGGTAAAGATCCGATAAAAATGAAGGCCCTACCATATTAACGAGGCAAAATTTAATTATTTTCAGCTAAATCAAGAGCCATAATTCCTCTGTTACTGGTCCGATTGGTCCAATATAGAGGTAAAAAAAAAAGAAAAAAAAAAAAATTAAAAAAAATTAGAAAAACCAATAAAAAATTTCAAAAAAAAAATAATAACAAGAGGTCAATGACCTTGAAGCTCTACTGATTGATTTTGATTTCAGGAAGTAGTCGCTACAGACTTGTTTTTTGAAAATATATTTTTAAGCGTGGCGGCCATCTTGAATTTCCGGCCGACCTGAAATTTTGCTAGGATCAATTATACATCAAGAGCATCATTCCCGTGAAGTTTCATGAAAATCTGTCAAGTAGTTTCAGAGGAGTAGACGCTACAAGTTTTCATTATATAACTCTATGTAAACAAAGATGGCCACTGGCAGCCATGTTTAACGTCGAATCAAAATAATGTTTGACTCTGATAACCATCATGTCATGCTGATCATTTTACAAAAAGTCCCATATCAATATCACTTATAGTTTTCAAGATGTAGTCGCTACAAACTTATTTTTTAAAAAATTATTTTTAGCTGTGGCGGCCATCTTGAATTTTGGCCGATCTGAAATTTTGCTAGGATCAATTAGATATTAAGAGCAACATTCCTGTAAAGTGTCATGAAAATCCGCCAAGTAGTTTCAGAGGAGTAGTCGCTACAAGTTTTTACTATATAACTCTATGTGAACAAAGATGGCCGCTGGCAGCAATGTTTAACGTTGAATCAAAACTATTTTTAACAAGGACCAACATCATGTCATGCTGATCATTTTAGAAAAAGTCCCATATCAATATCACTTACAGTTTTCAAGAAGAAGTCGCTACAAACTTGTATTTTGAAAATTATTTTTAGTCGTGGCGGCCATCTTGAATTTCCGGCCGACCTTAAATTTTGCTAGGATCAATTAGACATCAAGAGCAACATTCCTGTGAAGTTTCATGAAAATCCGTCAAATAGTTTCAGAGGAGTAGTCGCTACAAGTTTTCATTATATAATTCTATGTAAACAAAGATGGCCGCTGGCAGCCATGTTTAACGTCGAATCATAACGATTTTTGACAAGGACCAACATCATGTCATGCTGATCATTTTAGAAAAAGTCCCATATCAATATCACTTATAGTTTTCAAGAAGTAGTCGCTACAAACTTGTTTTTTAAAAACCTATATTTAGATTTGGTGGCCATCTTGGATTTCACATCAACATGAATTTTTGCTAGGATCAACTAGACTTCATGGGCAACATTTATGTAAAGTTTCATGAAAATCCATTCAGTAGTTTCAGAGTTCAGTAGTTTACGGACAGACAGACGGACAGACGTTTCAGAGGAGTTGTCGCTACAAAAAAAAAGTTTACGGACAGACAGACGGACAGACAGACGGACAGACGGACAAACGGTCAGACGGACGGACGCAGCACCACGGCATAAGCTCTGCTGATCTCTGATCAGTAGAGCTAAAAAAATGAATCAAAACAAAAACATTCAAAAAAAAAATCAAGAAAAAAAAATATAAAAAAGAAAGTCATAAAATCTGGTAAAGTTTGGCAAAAATCAGATGCAAAATGAAGGCCCTATCGTATGACGAGGCAAATTGTAGCATTTTTAATAAAATCAAGACCCATAACTCCGCTGTTACTGGTCCGATCTGGCTGGTTTTGACCAAGTTTACATTGACATTAACAATCTGATAAAGTTTGGTAAAGATCGGATGAAAAATGAAGGCCCTATTGTCTTAACGAGGCAAAATATAGCATTTTTAACTAAATCAAGGGCCATAACTCTGTTGTTACTCGTCCGATATAGCTGATTTTTGAATTTGTCCGAGCTTGAATTGATATTAACAATGTGGTATAGTTTGGTAAAGATCGGATAAAAAATGAAGGCCCTATCGTCTTAACGATGCAAAATATAAAAAATTTAACTAAATCAAGGCCTATAACACCGTTGTTACTGGTCCGATCTGGCCGGTTTTCGAATTTGACAATGTTTTTATTGACATTAACAATCTGATAAAGTTTGGTAAAGATCGGATGAAAAATGAAGGCCCTATTGTCTTAACGAGGAAAAATATAGCATTTGTAACTAAATCAAGGGCCATAACTCTGCTGTTACTATACCGATATAAATGTTTTTTAAACTTTTCTGAGCTTTCATTGATATTAAAAATGTGGTAAAGTTTGGTAAAGACCGGATGAATAATAAAGCCTCTATCGTTTTAACGAGGCAATATATAGCATTTTAACTAAATCAAGGGCCATAACTCCGCTGTTACTGCTCCGATATGGCTGGCTTTTCAAACTTGTTCTAGCTTTCAACGACATTAGCAATCTGATAAAGTTTGGTAAAGATCAGATGAACAATGAAGCTCCTATCGTCTTAACGAGGCAAAATATAGCATTTTGAACTAAATCAAGGGCCATAACTCAGCTGTTACTGCTCCGATATAAATGTTTTTCGAAATTATCCGAGCTTTTAATGATAATAACAATCTGATAAAGTTTGGTAAAGATCAGATGAACAATGAAGCCCATATCGTCTTAACGAGGCAAAATATAGCATTTTTAACTAAATCAAGGGCCATAACTCCGTTGTTACTGGTCCGATATGGCTGGTTTTCTAATCTTTTCGAGCTTTCAACGACATTAGCAATCTGATTAAGTTTGGTAAAGATCGGATGAACATCGAAGCTCCTATCGTCTTATCGAGGCAAAATATAGCATTTTCAACTAAATCAAGGGCCATAACTCCGCTGTTACTAGTCCGATATGGCTAGTTTTCGAACTTGTCCGAGCTTTAATTGCTATTAATAATGTGGTAAAGCTTGGTAAAGATCGAATGAAAAATGAAAGCCCTATCGTCTTAGCGAGGCAAAATATTTTAACTCAAGGGCCATAACGCCGCTGTTACTGTTCCGATCTGGCTGGTTTTCGAACTTGTCCGAGCTTTCATTAATATTAACAACATGTTAAAGTTTGGTAAAGATCGGATTAAAAACGAAGGCCCTATCGTCTTAACGAGGTTAAAGTTAACAGACGACGGACAGACGACGGACAAACAGACGACGGACGACCGATGACGGACACCACAACATCCCTAACCCTTGGCCAGTAGAGCTAACAATCGTATGAAGTTTGCTATTTATTAGTATGCATCATATTTATACATAGCAGCTTATGAACGTTTATTCTGTAAACTTATAGAAATATGTGTGATTGAAATTTGCATAATTGAGCTAAAGTCTAAGAATATTCTCAAGAATGGTTGGTGAATTCGAGGCCTGGAGACCTGAAGCTCATCAATTGTCCATGCGAGAGTGAAGCTCTATTTGTTTCTATGAGATGCAGATGACCATATTTTGTGCATGCCAAGGTGGCATTAACTGCTTGAATGAGCAGACGAAGACGATACCAGCGACATAAACTCAATACAAAATCGAAAGTTAAGATGTTGGACAAAGTGTGAAATTGACATGTATTAAATGTCTTGAGTTATTCTATGACTCGAATTCAAAGCGTTAATAGTACATAACATAGTACAGTGTACTATCACATCCATCCATCCTGAACATTTAAATACAGGAAAGTTTATTTTAAATATTTTGAAATAAGTCTTTGCTTATGCACAAGGTAATGAAAGATGCGCAAAATATCAATCGGGATTGTCTTTTTGACACCCGGTCCATATATGCCTTATCGGGATGGGGTAGGGGGCGTTCTGTATGTGTGTGGGTTGGTGGGGATCGCGGAGGGGGTTTAAGGGCACAAACATTGATTTTTCAATAGGATAATGTTGCATTTTAAATGAAAGGTAATTGGAATATATGAATATGCGTTATTTGATTTGCACTAGTTACGTCTATTAAACTTTTATGTTAATATATGTATCAAAATAGATCATTTGGTAGATATACTCTCATCATTTATATAACAGTTTTGGAAGAACAGCTGAAGAAATACCATTGAGTTATGAGTATTAGTACCGGTTTATGTGAATTAAGGAATAAAACATAATAATAGTTTGATTTATACTTATTTAGGCCCTTTATGAGCCCAAAATCTTGATTTCACCATTATTGGCGGCCATCGTGGACGCCATCTTGAATTTTGCAAAATGTTTAGTGATGACAAAGTGACATCTTTCAGATTCATATAATATATGGTCCGTAGATGCAAAAACGGCAAATAGCAAGTGTATGGACGGAAAATCCATGTTATGTCAAAAGAGTGCATTTATTTGCCGGACTAAGTCCATGGACAGATCATTGATGAACGTGTATGACGTACAACTTGCGCTGTATAGAGAAATGTAATGGATGCCAGTTACATTCACGATGATGGTGATACATTACATATGGATTAATAGTGGTTATTGAATTGCTTTAATCGTAATCGTTAATTGGTGTATGTTAGTATAGTCATAACACGTTTATCATTATGCTTCCTCGCAGTGCTGGTTTAAAAATGCCAGTAGAAATAAGTATTCATACAACTTATTCTTAAAGTAGACAGGACAGCATATTCAGAAAAACAGTTAAACAAAATCACGCATTGAAGACAAACACCAATTACATGGATCACTACTAGTCATCTAGCAGCAAAGTACACGACATCATAAACAGAAGGTAGCTGACAACAATGCATCCGCATTGAAAAGGTAAGTGTCAAAAAAGATTGCTAGGGACAAGCGTACAGTACACTTCACTCTTACCCTATCGTTATCCCCAATTAAAGTGTTCAGTAACGACATTGGTATATCAAAAGACGATGCTATCAAATAAAAAGGAAAAACAGACATAGTTACTCCATTTGGATTATTTGATCTGTCAAAAAATGAAAATGTACGTTTAAACGTTCGAATTTGAAGCAAAATATGTTGATTGTAACACGTCGTTGTGAATTCGAAAGTTTAACGAACAAAGTTGTATTTATGGCAATCTACACTATTTACTGTGAATGCTCTGACACGGACAAGACTGAAATATTTTAAAAACATTTACAGGTGTAATGCAATAGAGATTGCAATCAGGACTGATTTATGTGTTTAAAACATTCCGCTTTTGATACCCTACCAATAACGAAGATCAGGCGTCCTTTCAAAATGCGCCAATCAAGTAATTAATACGCAGTCACTATGATACTTTGTTTATCACACAGTTACCCAACAAACCACATGTTGTTGACACGCCAATCGTACAAAGTGAATTGGCGCAAACAGTAGGGTTCTTCCTTTAACCAAGGGCGATGCACTCTGAATAGCATTCTACGAAACTAAGTATTTTTAGCTCGCTATAAGGAAATATTTATGTTTTAATGACACACTTTGGGACACAAATGTTGAACTAATATAATAGATTTGAATATGGCGTAATATTACTTGGAACGAGTTTGTTTTGGGAAATGACTGCGAGATTGGTGGTCACCCTTTTTAATTATTAACTGAGTTGATATTTAACATATTTCTTTCTCAGAAACATTGAAAATCATACAGGTAGAAAGGTTTGCGTGATCTGACGATGAACCATGGAAATAAGATAAAACAATCACTCTTAAACATACTCGAAACCACCAGTACTCAAACTACATATGAAATCCAATAAAGTAAAAAAGAAAGAAAACAGAAACAAATACAAATTAAACAAAGAATGAAGCAAATATTATATTTACAAAAGTATAATAAAAACATGCCGATATAACCTTTATGTTACATTTATTTTTTGGGTGTGTATCATTTATAAAACAAGCCCATTTATATGTTTCATGTATTTGAATGAAACTTATCAAAGAAACTGCTTCAACTGTTAGGCTCGACAAGAAAATAACACATCATAGCATCAAAAAGACTACATCTCTTTCTAGAGCTTGAGTTCCTTCTCACAATGTAATAAAGATCACTGGACACACACACATAACATCCACTATACACTATTATGATGAACCGAATGACAATGAACATAGAAAATTAAAGGGCATTCGCAAAACTTCAGATAAATTCATACCTCAAAGCCATTAAACTATAATACGAGTAAGTTCAGTCAAGTGAAGCCAAACATACTAATCTAAGAACCCCTTTTTCATTTCCTTGAGGGTGTTTTAACAACTGCACTCTCTACTTTGAATACTTGAACATCAACTGTTAATGTGTTTTAACTGCATGAATGCTTCATAGAAATGAAAGGTTATCTAAAGAAATCTGTAAACAAAGATTTTTTGTCACTATCAGTTAATACCATTGTTAGTTTTATTGTAAATTTTAATGCCTGTCGTGCCCAGATCGCCCACTCCATTGAAGATTTTAGTATACAATTGTGTCTTAGAGAACATGCGGACCAAAACTCGCTTTCTACTTGGAAAAGTCAATTCTTAAAATTACAGATACACGTATTAACTTTAATAATGCTAACCCCTCTTTACTTCCGAGACCTAGGTTTTCCTTTCGTAATTTAAAATCAGGAATTCAGGAATTTCATAATACATTTGTTTTAGTTCCTGCCGATAAAGCAGCTAATAATGTAATTATTGTTTGACGCCTACATTACGTCAATGTTTTATCTCTGGAACTCGGCAGCACCAATCCGTATACTCCAGTACATTCTACTGAGGAGGATGTTGTTTCCACACATATCACTCGGTGCAATACTTTCAAGGCTGGGGTAGACGAAAAGCAAAAAATATTGCCTACTATGTACTGGATTCCTAAATTACATAGAAATCCATAAAAGGTCCGCTTTATTTCGAATTCTAGTGCCTGCACTACAACAAACATCTCCAAAATTTTAACTTCTCGTCTTACTGCCGTTAAAGATCACGTTAAACGATATTGTGATAAAACTTATGAAAACTCTGGGATTCATTTGTTTTGGTCTATAAAAAATTCAAGAGACGTTCTTGATAAAACTTTCAATAAACGTCATGTTTCTTCTATAAGAGCTTATGATTTCTCTACCCTATATACAACTTTACCACACCATCTTATCAAAGACAAGCTAATTTCTCTTATTCAAAAACATTCGCTAGAGAAAATACTTCATTTTTGGCCTGTAATATTATTAAAGCGTTTTTTATTAACGGCAGTTTAGAAAATTATACTATGTGGACTTGAGGGCGTGAGCGGTAGCTAGCATATTTCACTACCACTCATGAACAGTCTCAATCAAACCGAGACTGCAATATTTCGTATGTGTCGTGCTCGGCCGTTTCCAAAGGTCCATTATCATACTCTTTGGTATGAAAAGAAATATAAAAAGATCGGACAGGGAAAGTAGCATTCAAGGAGGACAGTCAACCACAAAACACAGAAAAAAACACGCAAACAGACAAACAAGAAGGCAAAAGCAATAATAAATGCAAACGACATCACAAACACAAAAGGGTTGACAATAGGGCTACCGCCTTGGAACGGTCAGTGGCAAAGTAGGCCACTGGGGGTTTAAACCGGTTCTAGGGTGCACCAAACCTCACACTTACCCTACTGTCATCCCATTAAAACAGGACAGTGTAAATAAAGAAATCCCCGCCATGATCTAATCTCTAACCAACATTGGAATGGAATTTTAATGAAATACAATATATATTTTAGTTATTTTCACCCACTTTCTAGTTGCATGTGAGTTTTGTTTCTGTTTGAAAAGGTTAATTGCAAATATAAGTTTCAAATAAAATAGAATTGTCTGCTTCACTGGTCCATCACCTAGCGGACAACAACAACAACATTACAACAGAGTAACAAATGTTATATTCTATTCTGATGTTGAATGAAATGTAATTGCTAGCAAGAGCCATTTTCATCGTTATTCATTAGCATTTTATAAAACGACAAGACGTTAATAGCAACAAAAAATACTAATAAAACAGTTTATAGCGAACGAAAACAAGAAGTATGAAATCATGCAATAAAAAGGTCGCTGTATTTGTATGGTGACATATTTGTGGAACCTCATCGTCCATTTTCAAAACTACTCGTTCCAGGTAATATTTTGCTTTATGGTATAGTTCGCATTGCCTCGTTTAATTTGAATTAGGCTAACCAACACTTTTCAAATAATAGTTAGCAAAACACTAAAGTTACCTATATAATACAAATTCATTAACATATAATTATCATACTCATACATTTTGTAATAAATAAAATAAACTGTGTTACATTTATTTTATAAAAGTATATCAGCCAAGAACATATTTATAAAAATGTCTAGTGAATTAAATGAAAAATACAATGCAGGTATTGATTATATTATATATTTATTTATTCTCATCTATAATAATTATGTCTATTCTGGCAAACTGAGAAAATTTCTAACTGACAATAATATATATATATATATATATATATATATATAGAACAAGTGAACCGTTACAGAGATATGGAACCGTTCTCAACATATATGTACCCCTTACATAAATATAATACAAGTAAATCAAGGTGGAACGCAGTTGAAAATATATTGTGATGTAAGCTGTGTAAAATGTTCTTGATACAATATGTACATGATGTATAGCTGGAAGTATGTTAAATACATTCCACAAATTTAAGTTATAATTTACTGTAGGAGCAGGTAGACTATAATGCATCCATTCATGTACTGTATATACATGTTTGTACACTTGATATACAAACAACATATTAAAAACAAAAACAAAACATTGTTATCGAGTAATTAACTTTAAATGAATGTCTCTTTACGACCAGCATGCCTTCCAAAATGAGAAAGGTCCTTTAGAAGTGTATGTTGGTAAAGTAAAGATATCTGTATAAAGATGAACAACGAACAACGGATTAATAAAGGAAGAATAAAATGAACGAACTGAAAAAGATGCATACATAATAAAAAAACGCAACATTACTCTATAAAATATTGATAAAATCAGGGCTGTAAACTAACTGGTATTTTTTTAATTTCTTTTTTTTTTTTAAATATATTTGAAAGAAGTAGAGCAAATCTTATGCAACAGTTTATCACCATATGTTAACCGTTGGGACAAAGCGACTTGTGTACTTACATATAATACAATCTTGATTTTAACAAAAGAAACAGCGGACTAAAAATAATCGAAAATCAAAATGATGCGTTTTAAATGTACTGAGTATATAATACTTTAGGCCCCTAATAAATTAAATTGATACAAACATTTCTGGAAAATGGCATACGTGTTAAGCAATTTAATATGTGGCAACAGGAGAAATAGTCGAGTGGTAGATTTTTCAGTTTTTTATTAAGATTATGCTAATGTTAACAATAATTTTATTAATACTTATCTTGATGTATAATTGGTATTTGTATATACTTATAGTTTATTTAGACATATATACGATAAAAATGCGTATACATATAGTATCTGTCATTAAAGATCTGCAAACAAATATACAAATAAATGACACATAAAATGGTTTTACATCTACAGCATATTGTCAACACTTTCTTGTTTGTGATGTCTTATTTTGCATTTTGTTTATCTTCCTAGTTGTTTGCATTACGTGGTCCGAGTATTAACTTTCATACCCCATCCAACACACTCTCCAAGAAGGTAAAACGGGGTTGGCTGGGGTATGAAATAAAACCTTAATTTCGGCTTAAAAACTTTGCACATTGTAAAATTAAAACATTTAATAAGTAATTTGAAACAGGTTATCGCCATTTTTTCAGTCAAAAATGTTTTTAAACATGTTTAATTGTCGAAATATCCGTTATAAAATCTTGCTACTATAAGCTTTCCCATCGCTTAATGGAATTAAGGCGGGACCACGTAATGTTTCTTTGCGTGTTTTGGTTGTCATGTGTGTGTATGTGCGTGCGTGTATGCGTGCGTATGTGCGTGAGTGCGTGAGCGCGTGCGTGCGTGTGTGGGTTGAGTGTGTTTGTATTTGTGTAGTTGTGTGAGTGGGTTTCTTGTACGAGTTTTCATTTTTATTATATTTTTTCTGTGATCATTTTGTTTTCATTATAGACGGCCCAAGGGAGATTAGCTTAAACTAATTAGGAATAATAGTTTAAACTCATTGGGTCACCTTCGATAAATAACGACTTTCATTCTTTCATTCGATTATAACAAATATGTGAGGATAGAATCATTAGTTCCTAGAGTTTTACCTACTCCTCTTTGTTATTATATGCGCAGAAAATGAGGTCTATAACATTCATCACAACTAGCTACAACATAAACACATTGATCAACAATATAAAATCAGATCTGAACAAAGAGGTAACTATAACATACTTGAATCAGTTTTTAAACCACTTTCATGTTTTGCGTTTTATACAAATGTGCTCACTTTTATTATTTATACATATTTAGGAAGTGTGTCTTTCTACACATAATGTATATACAGCCTTTATAAATTTATGTAATACTTAACAATTGTCCTTCAGCATAACCGTGTAGATGTTTCATCAGTCGATAAAATAAACATCATACGATAACTGGAAGTACTGAAAGCAATATGATAGCAACTGGAGTCTCCGGTGAACTGTTATAAAACCGTTAAACTATTATACATGTATTTTCAAAAGTAAGTCAAAACAACTGCATATAATTTATGAAGCCTCTACGGTATCTACGAGAGTTTAATATTATCTATTACATAATCCAGTGTGCTGCACTCGCTAATTATCACTATCGTAATACCTCTCATGAACAGACGCAATAAAACCGAGTCTGCTCCTTTCTCTCTTGTTTGTGTTTGTTGCTTCCAAGGGATCCACATTTCAATAGTATTGAATAAAAGGCTGTCCCGCTTTTTAATCTTTTTGTCAGGCTATTAGTTGATAGTTTAGGTTGGTCAGTCTAAGCGAGACGAATCACCTAACGTTTGTATCAGTATCAAAATGTACTGTTGCGTATATTGCATGCTTAGCAGACAACATTGTGTCAATGTTACATCATTAAAATGCCTTCGCGATTTTCGTTTTATATGATTGACTCGGACATGCGCCATGCATTCAGTTGAACACAACAACTATTCTAAAGAGATAGTACACGAATGCGATCGGAAAATGTCCGTTATAGGTTTTACTAAAGTAGTTATAAAAGTCGAACAGGAAATGTATCATTCAAGGACCTTATTCAGCCAACAACAGCAATTACAAAGACGAATAAAAGGCAAGGTATAAGAACTTGTATTTCACCAAATTATATAAACTTTGCTGAACTATAAAACAGATAAAAGGCAATTGTTGACCCCCACCCCAACCCCCTCACAAAATACGCATTATTGTTGCAAAACGGTCGACTGAAAATATCAGATTTTGGCAATTTTATTTGTAATGTTTTTAGTCATGAACTCTTTCATACAATCTTTATTGCACTTGTTAAAATGTTTATCAAAAGGTAACCCCACTATCATCTTATTGTTTAAAATGTCAGTTTAGCGTTAAATTCAATACTGTTTACAATGTTTGTTCTTGATCAAATATGGGATTGTATTTGTTAATACTAGTCCAAATTACACTGCTGTGAGAGTCAACGCGACCGTAACTAATGTAGTTCGCGTTATATTGTGTATAAACTGTTTAGCAAACTATCGCAGCAGTCACGCTATAATACGTAGAAACAACTGACTGTTGACATGCACCTGTTGTCCTTGGTCTTTCCATGAATCACTTTAGTCTTCCATGAATTGATCCGTTAGTAAGCTAATAACGATGTGTTGTACCTTACTAAAACAACTATTGTGAGACATAACCCTTTTGTCGTCCTTCTGGTTAATAGAAACTTTAAAGGGATACATGACAATCTTGAAGTAGTTATCAAGCATTACAATTAGCCTCTGCAGTTATCAATCCATATCATTTTGACTTTAAACCTGCTTGCATACATTTAAATACAAATGTGATTTTTCAACTTTTCTTCGTTATTCTATCATAGGTTTGAATAAATTATTGCAGAAATTAGTAATATTAAAAAAACAATTTGCTTTATACGATTCTTATAATTAATATCAGTTATTAAACGTGTGTCCCTTTAAAGATATAGAATTTAAAAAATGGATTACAAATGTTTGCGTCTATCAACATATTACCCCTTAAGGCGTCGATTCCAGAGCAGGTGGGGTAGTTGGCCTGTGTTTAAAAGCTGAAAAGTATACTACTGCTAAAACTACTACAACATGTTACTGCTGCTGATGCTGCTGTTGCTACTGCTTTTGTTGATGCTGATGCTGATGCTACTGCAGAACCTTTTAATAATATTGATCTGCTGTCCTAGTTCAGATTTGTATTTGGAATGATTATCCTACTGCAGAAAACAAAATCAAAACAGTGTTCATACTGTTATTGATACTGGATTGAACCAATTATGTGTGGCCTTAAAGTAGAATATCGCTTAAAACAGTGCTAGGAGGCGTGAGAGGTGTTGTACTTTATACTACCTCTCATGAACAGACTCAATAAAACCGAGTCTGCTACTTTTATCTATTGTTTGTTGCTTGCAAGGGATCCCCTTTTCAGTATTTATTAACCCAAAGAACATTTACACAGAAATGTTTTAATTTATGTTGGCTTAGATTTAAGCTACTATACAATATATTATATGTCCTTCCTTACCGTCAACCCCATGTTAACTATTGTTGGCACATTGCAAAATAACTCCCATCTACATCCTTAATTGTAGCCATATATTCTTAATTAACTCAAGTATTATTTTCACAGAAATGTTTTATTTAATGTTTGGCTTAGATTCCGCTACCTAGTCATCGGACGTATTTACCACATTTAAATACGCGCTGACTTAAAACCCATAGTATCATGTTATTGACATTTTGACGGACAATCAGAGAACCAGGCGATTTAAGTAAATTTGTCGTCTGCAAACTCTGCATCCAGTGAGAGTTGTTTACATGTGCTATTTTCAGAGTAATTCATTGTAACTGACAGGCCTGCATAGCTGGTGTAATTGATAAGGTACACCTCCAATCTCTCCCAACCAGGGTAGAGAATGTTGCCCCTTTAAATATCTAACGATACATGACACCATGTGTGTATGGTCGGTAGCTGTCACATGTACATTCTGTTACATTTTCCGACTCATTGAAAACCAATGGCGTTAGACAGATCACGCAGTCATCGTTAGAAATTTGTTTTAGCTTTATCGCTATTAAGTTTAAATATATTGAATGAAAACGATTTTAAAAACCTATACTGTAATCAATTGTTAAGCAGGATATGAAAAATGAAGTCGCAAATATAAAAACCTTGGACATTTATTAATACACATTTATCGGGATGGATATTTCGGGATATGAATACGTGTATTTTAGTCCACAGGCGTTAGTGTTCAACGCATTTTGGAGAGATATGATGCAGAGTGTTGTCTACACAAGCAGAATGTTGTATGCATAGCATTTGATGAAGCGAGGGTGCGGAGCTACTTTGTTGGTTTTAAGTCAATATATCTGAGTAAGTGTGCTTTGAATTAACATTTCAAGCATCTACAGCGAATATCAACATATTTAGTTACATATTTGAACCGAAATATTTGTTATATTGATATTATTAAAGTTGTAACGGTCAACTCCTTTTAGACGAAATTAACAAATATTAGATTTCCGACATCTGTTATTATTCAGGTCAAGTGTCATGTGATGGTGACCGTTGCGACGATAAATATTTCCCGCAAAATTCAGACAATTTCAAAATTGCGACAATTTTTCCTATTCTCTGTACAACATCCACTTGGTTATCTTTACATTTTAAGTCCTAATTATGCTCCGATCAGAGTTCGTTCTACTTCTAAAACCTCCATGTTGTCAGTTGGTAGTGATGCTATTTGATGATGGGAATAGGAATGCCTTCACCGCGCGCGAGAATAACACGGGAATTTAATTAACATGCAAAATGTACTTCAAAACTTACATGTTTTTTTTATCACTACAATCGATAAAGGTGAATAGTCCATGGGCCAAGAGGTTGGTCGGTACCATCTGAGATGGCAAATTCTAACAACTATTTTTGAAATCATTGATGCCTAAATATATTACTTCAACGTGATAGCATTGCGTGATGCACAGCTTATTCCATGTTGTTGGGCCAAATATGTCAAAATTAAGCAAAAAGTGCTGAAAACTGGAATATGTTTTTAAAAAATCAATGGATTCATTTCAATTTTTAACTTTGATGAAAATGTTTGTAAAGTACATATGTTTAGGAAGTGTATCAATTTCATAGTTAGATTTTGAATAATTTTCAATATTTTGGGTAAAAAAGCGTTAAAAACAGACAAAAATCACTGAAAAGAATACATTTATAAAAAATAATCTGATAAATGTTCAACTATTGTTTCATTTTTCAATTGCATTATGTGCTTTCTTTTACAAACTGATTAAGTTTTATGTGTATACAACTATTACTTTGCAACTCATCTTTGGGGTAAAACAACACAAAATTGAAAAAAATCTCTAAAAACTAGAATATTGTTTCTTACAGCGAATGGATTCATTTCAAAGTTTAATTTCATTTCAAACTCATATGAATGCTTCTGCTTGCAACGTCTTTACATTTCCTAGTTATTATATTAGTTTTATTATTGTACAATATATTGGGAGAAACAAGTTCAAAACCTAACAAGATTTGCTAAAAACTGGAATATTTTTCTAAAGAATAATGGGTGCATTTCAAAGCATACTTGCGTTTGAAAAGTTATGTTAAAAGCTTCTGACTACCGTGTCTTAACAATTTCCTTATTATAATTTTCTTATTTTAGAAAGAATTTGTTTGTTTGTTTGTTTGTATGTATGGTGTTTTACGTCATTTTGAACACATGTAAGGTTACATATGACGGTCTTGTTTTGTGGTGAGGCAGACCACCGACGTTTCCTGGGTAGAACCAGTACTGTACACCTCCCGCCATCCGTAAGCATCGTAAACACAATTGCATGTGCAATTATAATAGCGGATATATCGTCTTCGTTCTTCTTGCTGTCTTTATAGCATAAACTATTGTATGGTCTCCCCATGTCTCCTACACTAAGCTCATTCAGTCCATCAATACTGTATGCTGATTGATCAGGAATGGTTTCATCATCTTTGACATTTTTCTCTAACTAAAATGTGCAAGTTGCTTGTTTTTCTTAGGAATCCCTCTCCAATCGCGAGAGACCAAGGAATTTAATTGTTTTAATGGCTTATCAACACATTTTATTTTATATCGAGCTGATTTAGAGAAAGGGGAACGACATAGTAATCTGGAATCATGCCATACTATATTTTGTGTAGATGTGTATGGTTCTTTAACGTACTCAGAGGACATACTCCGATACACGGAACCGCCCGGTTTACGTCCTCATCCTATGGATGATGCTATAGTTGCCTCAGGACTCACCAAAGCAACCCAGTGGTGCCGAAACACAGGTCAAAGTGTATGTTTTAGCATCATGTAACGTATGTAATCTTTCATTTGTAGTCTACTTTATGCTATTATTATCAGCTTTGCACAAATTTTATGATCAGTTTTCAGAACTGTATTTTTCCTGCTTTGTTTGAAGTTATAGTTTTGCTCAGTGGACTCAATATTTAAAATTAAGCTTACTTATTGTGTCACGAAACTTTGCTTGTGATACTATAGGGTTGTTCCAAGTCACTTTTCACTTTTCTAACCTTTCAATGGCTATCTTGTCCAGTTTTGTGTGATTCTAGCAAATGTTTTTTCTATATCATCTTCCCCGTTTGCTAACTATAGTAACGTGATCCCCTTTGAATATATTTACTAAGCTGTTTTCAGTGAGCACGTTTACAGCTTTTATTTCCCTCTTGCCTTTTGTATTGTTTTATCGGTTGAAGGTATTTGTTCTGGACACCAGCATTTCTAACATTCGAATAGGTGATTATGAACACACTCTGAGGTGAGATAATAATGGCAAACAGCCCCGGGTTTAAGACTGAATCCGTTTGTGCCTCCGGCAGTCTGGTTGTCTTTATATACAGTTTCCTCTACTACTTGGTCTACTGGTATACTTCCAATTTGGTAGGATTGTTTGGTCCTGCTTGCAATGAATAACCACCACTTTCCATGTAACTGAGAAAGCTGGTTCAGTAGCTAGACTGCCCACTTGAGATGGATAAGCGTGTTAGTTCTGTAAATAACACTGTAGCTAGTGGCAATAGTGCATTTTGTGTTATTAGTGTATTATTGTTAATTATATATGTACGTGTTATTGTACTTTTTGCAAGGGAAGCATATATGATACAGAGGTGGCAGCGTTTTATTACCAAGTTTTTACGTTACACGGCCGTTGCAAACCCGTTTTGCGACCGTTCGTTCATTTATCGTTAATCCGTTTAAAAACCCGTTTCTCGCGTTTTCATCGTTAACCGTTTGACCAATCAGAATACAGAACGCTAGACGCGTTTGACCAAACGGATACAGATCGCTAGACAGGTACGCTTATCTTTTATCGTATCCGCATTACTGAAAAACGAGAATTTATATTATATTGGCTTTAACATCGTTTGGATATTCAGTTTTCAGTTAAATTTGAATGAGGTTCAATACTGATTTCAGTGGACGTATGCGTGTTTACTTTCAAATTCACATTTACGAAGGTTATTATCAGAACTCTGCATTAATATTTAGAATTTTGGAAAGAAAATACTTTCTAATACAGTTCGTATATTATATATAAGTAGCCCTAATCCTATATATAAACTGCCAGAGACTACGTTTAGCTAATACATACACAGTTTTATTAATATCTACTAAATTAATATATCCAGCCATTTACTACATAAGTGATTAAAGGCGCTAGTTTTCTTAGTTGGTGTAGATTTGTTTAACAACCGTGATTAAACCAAACAACGCGCGTAGTATTAATTTGTAATTGCGCAATCTACAGTAACGGCAATAAATAGCATGCTTAAAGGGATTGTAGGCAATCTGAAGAATAATGGGTGTCGATCATCATGTGTTTCAGTTGCATATTCAATTTACATGCAATCAATTGTATTATTTATCAAAATGTCACTTATAAAATTACATATATTCATTACATTACAATTTAATGTTTTTATATCCAGCCGTATACACGACTTATGAGACACACATTTCATGACATAGCTAGAATACGGTTGTGTACACATAGTGTTCACTCTTAGAATGATCTTACATCAATTAAGCATAAAATAATTATAACAATTAATACGACTAAGGAACTATAGGCACTAAACTAGGCTTCATATCGAGTCAATAATTTGTTAAAGAAATAGTTAGGTCCGCCAAACTCGACGACTCGGCTAAAAAATGTGTAATTGTAACGAACTTTAAAATGTTGTCTACTGAAATCTGTAACATACTCTAGCATGTACAATTGTAACGTAATTTAAGAATACGCTCATTAATATCAATCCATTTGATGCGTCAAGGCTATAATAAATTGTTGTTGTGTGATCTAGCTACACTTTTATTACAAACATATGTACAACTGCTAACAGTGTGAACCCTATATGGATTATCATTGATGATTTAATAGCACGAATACATGGTATCTTGTTTTTTCACTTCTACTTTTAGTACTACTATTACTTCTTTTACTACTACACATAATAATAATAATAATAATAATAATAATAATAATAATAATAATTATAATAATAATAATAAAAATAAATGAAGCAGCTAGAGGGGTAGGTTTAGGAGGAAAGAAATGATTGATGTATTAAATCAGACGATTATAGATCTTAGTAATATATAATAAAATAAGGAAATAAACAAACTGGGAGCTGGCAGGCAAGCATGGGAGAGAGAGAGAGAGAGAGAGAGAGAGAGAGAGAGAAATCATATGACAACACAATAAAGAAACAAGTTCAAATATAATCAGCGGCAATATAAAAAAACATATCATACGGAAGAAGTGGGAGGGCGAGCAAGCGAGAGAGAGAAAGAGAGAGAGAGAGAGAGAGAGAGAGGGTTAAATTCGGTACAGAAAAAAATGAGTAGAATAGTATATTTAAATTGCAATATACCCTGACGGGGGCCGTATATGTATATTCACCTTATTATAATTAGGCTTACTGCCACGCTGCAGAGAGAGAAAACAAGAAACGTGACAGACGGTATGAGTTGTTCCTGTCTCAGTTTCTTTGTATAATTATTTTTTTTAATATATATATATATATATATTTACAGGAATTCGTTCTAAATGTAGCTAGTTTAAGTGGAGAGGGTGGGGGTGGGGTGAAATGCAAAAGTAAATAAATAAATAAAAAATAAACGAGGGAGAGAATACGTAAAGTGTTTTCTACTGAAAGGCCTTTCCAATGCGAAAACGAAAACAGGCAATGATACGTTTGTGAGAATCTTTGGTTTGTAGTAAAATGGCCGGACCATTCACTGTTGAAAGGCATACTGTTTATTATTTTGGAGACTAGGGTGACCACAAGAAACACGTGCATGGTTGAAATGTTTGTAGGGGCGTGCTGCCATTGACTGTATGTACCGATAGTATTAATTTTGGCTGCATTTGCACGTCAAGCTGTGTCTTGGTGTATATTAGGTTCGACGTGTCATTCATAATTTTGTTTTGAGTGATATGTACGACTTGGATTGTGTTAAAGGGGACTACACAACTATACAAATGGAGTAACGGTATTATCGCAAAGGATAATAGTGGATAATGTTTGATATGCATAATATATATAGTATAGTAAACGAATCTAGTTATTTTATTTGTTTTAGGAAAGTTTTTGCGAAAATGCTCAAATTTCGAATTGTTTTTATTGATTCCGACACAAAAAAAGTTTTTTGAATTTCAGTGTGTTAGGATGTTTGTAGTAGTATTCGTCTAACAATTATTTTCTTTTGATGTGGAAAGAGGGACAAACTAGTAAGTGATGGTATTCGTCTTCCGGGTCGTTAAGGTGACAATGAGAAACAATTTTGTCTTGGTAAGGTACTCGACTATTTGACCAGCGTCCAGTTTCTATCAGAAAGTTGTGATATCTTTAAAAGGACACACGGTAATCTTGATTCTTTTTTAACTCATGGAGTCCTTTTAGAATTTCACATAACCTGTATTTGTTCAATCATTAATATTAAATATAATAATGGTATACAGCTATTTGGCATATTACTAAATGGTGAGTATATTGCACACATACTATTTTTAAACATATGATATAATAAAAAAAAACTCAAACTTTTATTTAATTTTATGCAGGCAGTTTTATAGTAAGAAATGATATTGGATAAATAAATCGAGACGGTAATATTAATGATTGATACTACCGGTAAGACTGTCATCTGTCTCTTTATACTGCATGAACAAACGTTACATTTAAAGTGGGGGAAAAATCCGTGGAGTTTGTATTTTGTATTCATAACCGATAATATTGTAATATAAGTTATAGTAATTAAGTATGCATTATAAACCCCAAAATGTTTTAACACTTATCAAATATAAGATTTCGTCATTAAAACGCAGTTAAAGATTGTTCAAAAATATTGTGATTTTATATTCTGTAAACATGTTGTATTCGAGAAACTGATAGTTTACGTCTGAATAAAGATATGTTCTTTTCGGTTCTGTGATCCTCCGTGCATCTTATTCGAACTAATACACACTGCTTAAAAAGCAGGAGCTTCATTTTCTTTTCTTGTTTACATCTTTTGTAAAAGTAATGTTAATAAGTATGGTCATATATGCTCTAAGTTTGCTAATTAATACATTTTCCTATAAAATATGCAATGAAATTATCAACTTTCCTTATTCTATTATTATTGTTTTATTTAATTTTGTTGAAAGACGCAGCGTTTATCTTCTCCATTAATTAGTTTGTATTCATGAACGCAAGTAAATTGTATAGAATCACGTCTAGTAAATACAACAAACTGCTTATCTATCTATAAAATTGATCGACTAAAATAAATTCATATTTTTAGTATAAATTAGAATTAAGTTTGACACTACATATAGCGTGTTTTTTTATATAAATACAATGACAATATCTAAAAGAGTATGATAATGGACCTTTGGAAACGGCCGAGCACGACACATACGAAATATTGCAGTCTCGGTTTGATTGAAACTGTTCATGAGCGGTATTGAAATATGCTAGCTACCGCTCACGCCCTCTAGCCCCGGGTTGAGCAGAACTCAATATTAATAAAATCAACAGCACAAAATTTTAACCATCCCGAAGATGACATGCATATGGCGGTGGACATGAAGTCAGCCTTCTTAAATGTATTCCCCATGTCGTACGGCGTATGGTCCCAGTATCTAATAAAATGAAATGCCCCGAAGAGCGAAATAAACATAATGGAATTTAGTTGGGAGCAGCGGTTATGAATCCTGCTTATGAAAAGCAGACAACATATCCTATGAGTGGTTATTTGTTGAAATCATCAGGCATAATTAACTGATATTTAATTTAGTATCTAAAATATTGTCTTTCACCATCAACAAAATATTTCCATTATTTTGATTGGCTATTAGACATAGAAGGGCATATCTGTATCTCTGCCACCATTTATGGTTGACCAATAGATAAGTTGCGCGCGTCCGGCACACCCACGGCGAATATAATGATAAGCATGCCAGACGCCACGTGGATTGAACATATATACTCAGAACAAAAACAACATTATTTTTCTAGACGAAAACTATTGAGTATATGGTATATTAGTCTAAGTAAAGCAGGGTTCCAATGATCAGTACATCAAAAATGCTTATTAATAAATGTAGACAATTCTCAAGTTTTTGCGTCTGTGTGATCAAGATCGATTCAGGACGTTTCGACACAAAACCATTTCGACACCTAGACGAATCGGCACCTAGACGTTTCGGCATCAAACCATTTTGGCATCTATTTTAATTTCTACCCTAGACGTTTCGGCACCCATTTATATTTGAGTATTATAATGAAGTAAAGAAGTAAAGAAATTAAATATTTTCTATAAGATCACTTGTAATTCATTTAAAATGCAAAGTTGATTGCCTTAACGCCAACTCCGAAGCGGTTTTGAGATTGAATACGACTAAAACATGAATATAATTAGGGCCCATATGATAATCACTTGGAAAATGTAAGTAAATATGACTTTTATATTATATTGAAGCATGGTCACTGAAATTCTCTTTGTAATAGCTCAGGTGTAAATCATTTAATTGAAAATACTTGAGTATGTTCCCTTCAAGGTGTATAATAATGATCTCACTGAAATCTCACTTAACTGGGATATTGTGCTGGGATCGACTGACATCCTACTTGATCCGATTGCTTTAAAATGGATTTTCAGGATATTTTCCCAATACAACTGGTAGTCTTTATGGGATTGGTTATTTAATAAATTTAAATGCAAACCTGCACGGCAGAATATGCCAGCTATCGGTTGAAATGGCAGAGCTGTAGATAATTATTGACTGCATTGAGTATTTACTTATTAGGCCATCCTTAAACATGTGTTGGTTTGCTGTTTACGGATGGCGAAAGGTATTCTGTATTAATTCTACCCAAGAATAAATGTGTGGTCTATATCCACCTCAAAAAATCGACCGTAAACCATAGACTAAAATGCTCGAAAATGACGCGAAACTTCAAATAAACAATGTATCTTGTTTCGCGACAGTTCTACCATTTAGAAATGGACAATTAGTATGCAAACATTTATTTGATACAAAATATGTATAAATTTACATTAACCCTGGCTAGTTTTTGTACACGTGGTTTGTGTTGTTGGGTCCATCTCTGTAGTGTAACGAATCATGCTTTTCTTTCGAGAAAGGAGATCCGGGTTCAAGTCCTGGCAGAGACCCCTTGCACACTTACTGAGCGGTACTTATTAAAAAAGGAGACTTTTGTTTGGAAACAACCAGAACTATGAAATAAATAAAATCATTGATCACATGCTTCTAGTTAGTGTTATTGAATGTATTAAATAACACATGCCGTCGGAACTGAGAAAGGGAAATAAAACATATTAGTTTGGTCCATTTTACTAACATAGGTTCTCGGAGGATATGCTCCAATACACACTGTACACATCCCACACCATATTTGGAACACTTATACCGCACAGAAATACCGCTGATTTCATTATGGCTAAATACTACACGTTTGTCAATGAAAGATCAAAATAAATATATTCATACATATATTTATATATCAGCTGATATTATGAATCTATGAGTAAGAGTAGGGCTGGTTATTGGTTTTCTATGTATCCTTTTATGAATCCTTCACACCTCTTTGGGGCGGCTTTAAAAACCTCAAAATCACTTATTTATATATGCGAGATAAAAATACAGATACATTTCAAGTAAATAAAACACTTGGCGACTGATACAACCTTACTAAACCTTTAGTCAACTATTTGTTTATTGCACACAATTATAACAGGAATATTTTTATGGCTCTCACTCTCACTTTTGTTTCAAAAAAGTCCTAGATCTATGTGGCGGGCATACCCCAGGAATTTCACTGATGACACCAGGAAAGGCTACAAATATCGGTACCAACAATCACAGTTTATGGTAGCGGTATCCTGATGGAGTACCTTTTTAGTTATTAAGCGATTACGAATATTGTAGTCCTCAACTCGATTACAAGCCCTTAAAAAGCGAATAAGTCGAGAAACATAGACCCCATAAGAAGTTGCTCGGCGAACATCCCCTTCTAAGTGGGGATAATTAGCAATATCGAAATTAATATCATCTCTCTTGCAATACATTTCAGAGATGTTACTCAAGAAACGTAGCGACAGTATCAGAAATATTAGCTTTGATAGTGATTACCATAATAGAAAGGAAAGGATTGTCTATGTTTAATATGGCATCCAGATACCGAGATGTGTCATTAATGGCTTCAGTTACATCTGACTGAGTATCTGGTGAAAGACTTAACATGCAATCTCTTTTATAGCAATACAAAATCAAATCTACGACAAGAGGTGCACAGTTCGTAACCATAGGGATACCAACAATTTGTAATACAAACGGTAGTTCCATACCTGAAATATTATCTAATAGGAAAAGGAGTGCAACACAAAATTCTTGGCCAGTCCGCAAAGTGTAATTGTCTAAACTGCCGTTAGTAAAACGGTTTTAATATTGTTAAAGGTCAAACATGCAGTTCTCTTTTCTTCTCTAGCGAAAGTTTTTCAATAAGAGCAATAAACTTGTCACATATGGTCATGGAGGGATCGAACGCACGAATTTTCAATCAGAAGTCCAACTATTTACTTCTTGCCCGCAGTGCCTTTTGCCATTGACCGTTCCAGTGCGGTTCCCCAATTGACCAATGACCCTTCCAGTGCGGTACCCCAATTGACCGTTACAGTGCGGTACTGCCATTCACCGTTCCAGTGCGGTACCCGAGTGACCGTTCCTGTGCGGTACCCCATTGACCGTTCCAGTGCGGTACCCACATTGACCATTCCAGTGCGGTACCCCTATTGCTATTGACCGTTCCAATGCGGTACCCCTATTGACCGTTCCAGTGATGTACCCCATTGACCGTTCCAGTGATGTACCCTATTGCCATTGACCGTTCCAATGCGGTATCCCCATTGACCGTCCAGTGCGGTATCCCTATTGCCATTGACCGTTCCAATTAGGTACTATATTGCCACTGACCGTTCCAGAGCGGTACCCGCATTGACCGTTCCAGTGCGATACCCCTATGCCATTGACAGTTCCAATGAGGTACCCCATTGACCGTTCCAGTGCGGTACCCCATTGCCACTGACCGTTCCAATGCGGTACACTCATTGCCCGTTCCAGTGTGGTACCCCTATTGCCATTGACCGTTTCAAAATCAAAATAGTATACTACCAGACGCAAAACATTTCCAAAATGGTGGACATAATAAATTATGATACATTTCATGATTTCATGATCATAATTGATCGTATGGCCATGACTGTGAAAACTTACGCTATTTCCCAAACCACCCCAAATTACTGACATTATTAAATTGTTTTTACCTCCGCTAATGAAATAAAGTAAATAGTATATAATCTAACTTGCTAGAGTTCGGTGGTTTTCTTATATTAGCGAATTCATAACATTATTAATGATGCGGATGCATACATGTATATACTAATAAAATGCTTAAAATGTGCTGATTCATACGACAAATTACATTTATGTGTGCGTGGTTAAGGTAAGTATTCAAATGGAACTAGAAGTACAACAGTTTGTACACATAAGAAAAAGTATAGATCCGAATCATTAATGCTGCTATGAATACCATCAAAACCATAATATATATCCGCGGAAACATTAAAGATCACAAAAAGGACCAATATGTCCGCAGGAGACAAATAATGTGTCCGTAGCAAGTTCATGGGTTGTGTAGGCTGCGTATAGTGATGTAGGTAAGGTATTTGACGAATGTATGCAAATGAGTTTGCTTAACACATAATTACATTTAAAAATATTAAACAACAAATAAACAACTGAACATTTAGCAAAAAACAGACATTAACATATGGACACATGCTTTATATAAAAACAAAGAATTAAATATGTTTGATTCTCTATCCATTAACTTAGTCATAACATCGCATTTTGTGGTATTTTGTTTTAGTATTTATTTAGACATTATCGGAAAATCTTTGCTTGTAAGATATAATGATGACAGAAATAATCTTAAACATTCAAAACATATTTGGGGATAATAATTGTAATCGGTGCATATATCGGATTAAAAGTATCGTGAATTAAATCTTAACATAAACCACAGAGTTGCATGACAGATATCATCTGACACAATGATATGGGCGCCTTATGAAATGTTTAACCGTTTGAAATATTTGGGAATCTCCCCAAAACATTTTCCCACCTGCATGTTAGGCTGTATTACGCTATATATATTCAACAATAAACACGCAATTAAGATATCTATTGATCTCTGTTCATTACAATATGGCAATGAGACAGACGAAAATAATTATTATACAATATGGAATAATTTGAGAATCTGAGAAAAATGTGTGGGTTAGTAAGTGCGACAACAGACGAATCTTGGCCGAGATGTTTTGCATATGTTTGGTATTTAAATATTTGCCTGTATTTACATACACGTATTGTTTAACAAATAGTTCAAATATAAAGACAATGTAACACCACTTCTTAAAATCAAAATATTCTTTGACAAAACAACTGTTTTACACTTTTTACCGTACAAGTCGTTATTACCAAATCACCTTTGAGATTGCACAACGTATAATTTGGAGCAAGTTTTGGTCACCTGCGAACATACTGGAAATTGTTTATGAAACGAATATGACGAATGACAGAAAGATTCGATATGAAAAAGATGCTGTATTAATGCGACACAACTGGATTTTGTTCTTCAGATGGCGGGAGGTTAACAATACTGGTTTTACTCAGAACAAATGGGGTGGTCTGCCTCTACCACACACAAACAAATACCGTCATGTATGGCCTAACATGTGGTAAAATTGACGTAAAACACCATTCAAGCAAAACAAAAACCAATTAAATAAAGATATGCGGACAGACGGACGGACCTACATGGTACCACACTTAGGTTGTGGTTTGGTGCACCCTAGAACACGGTTTAAACCCCCAGTGGCCTACTTTGCCACTGACCGTTCCAATGCAGTAGCCTTATTGTCAACCCTTTTGTGTTTGTGATGTCGTTTGTATTTATTATTACTTCTGCCTTCTTGTTTGTTTGTTTGCGTGTTTTTTTCTCTGTTTTGTGGTTGAATGCTACTTTCCCTGTCCCATCTTTTTATATTTCTTAGGGGACTTGTCCATATAGTTTAGGGGCTATATTTTAGCCATTTAGGGGTAAGGTTTAGCCTATAAACTGTCCAAACTGTCCTAAACACTAATGGACAAATACATGTTCCTCGATAAAGGAGTATTTTTAAACAGCATTCTTTTGAGTTACCCCACCTTACCCACACACCCTCCCTCCGCCCCCTCACCCTCCTCTATTGATGTGTTCGAACGTCTAAATAAAAGGATTATGGGCTACTAGCCCTTAAGCAGAAATATCCCATAAACCTGTCATGGGCGACTATTTTAGCCCTTAAACCCCCAATGTTATCACAGATACACGGACCTCTCAGAGCCCTCTATCATAATGTGATGTATCATTGCAGTTTCTTTAGTATCTTTTGAGCCATGTTCCGCACAGGAATGAGAAGTATAATATAACAAAGGGCAATAACTATAGTTTGAATGAAGATAGAGTTATGGTACTTAACTCTGCACTTCCTCTCATTTCCCGCCATCAACGTGGAAAACTGCAATGCAATGCCGTTAGTAGTTTTGAGTTATGCTCCGGACAACTATTGTAAGTATAAACTTACAAAGGGCCATAACTTTAATTCGATTGAAGATAGAGTTTTGGTGTTTGTGCTGCCCCTCTCATTGCCTTCTAAATTTCTAGGAAGTTTAAGTACAGTCCGGTATTTGAGTTATGGTCCGGACAAGATAGACAAATCCTCAACTATATGCTTTCCCTTCGGAGAGCATAAAAAAGGGGACATTGAGGTGGCTCGGGCTCTTGACATGGCCAGGACTCACTAAGGAATTATCATGCTTGTAATTTGAACAACAATATTGTAATGCCCCGATGTTTCACTCTTCTTTAACTATAACGTTACGCATATTGTCGCAGTTTAATTGTATATCCATTGTGTTCATTATACGCATACTAATCATATTAACTTAACTTAGGGATTAACTTACGGTTATCATATCAGGCTACCATGTTTTATCGCTGTTATCACTTAAATTCAAAGCAGCAAGCTTGTTTACATTTACAAATGAATCTTTGTGGCAACCATATTGGATCGGAATGACGTTGCATGATGGTAGTGTTTACCATAGCAAATATTTGTGCGGCGAATTCAATTCTGTGAATTCGATCTTTTGATACACGAAACTATCTTATTCCAAGAAGAATATTTGTTTTAAATGTAAGAGTCATGTATTTTAATCATTATTCTATGTGTATGAATCTTTACTTACGCTACTTTAATTCATAAAAGTGTTTTAATTCATGTTTGAAATAGGCGAGTATTAAACCGCACTTATTTGTATACCCGTTTAGAGCACAGGAAAAGCGCACATTTGACGTTGCGTGTTTTTGCGTTGTTTTTATTTGTGCAGTATAAATAGCTAGATCGCCTGCAGATCTAGGACTCCGAATTGTCTTCTTAAGGTAATACATTGTGTGTTTAGGATGAACTTAAGACTTTATTTTTGCATTAAAAATTCGATTATAGTAACTTTAATAAATACATTCAATAGTAAATTTAGAATTTAAAACGATTTTCTTTTTAGAAGTGACATAAATATTTAATATAGAGATTATAATATTTATCAGTATATTGTTAGGTATTAATTACTTAGAGTATTTCTAGTAAAAGAGAGTATTATTATTTACTAAGGGAAGTTGTTATTTGTTATATATTACTTATAATCCTACGTTATATGTTTTCCTACTAAGATATAAATAAAGAGAGGGAAACTTACTTCTGATTTGAAACTTTGTTGTTTACCCCTTAGTTTTCAAGAGTTAGATAATCAATATGATGTCCAAATAAGTTAACTTTCCTCGGAGTCCATTTTATTTAAACGTTAAACGCTACCAGCACGTAACAATATTACGTAGTTATATCCTCCGATATTGACTGACAGCACTAAATGCGGCATCGTGTCCGATGAACACATGCTCTAGTATGTCTTGTCCTATTTCGTGTGCATTTCATTATCAGAGAATATATTAAATTGAATGTTATTTAACGGCTATTCAACACATTTTACAATGTTATTAAGAGCCGCCCATGAGAGAGGGGAGTAACCGGGAACATTTCCTATGCTTACTACGAATGTTTTCCTAGAGCCATTTACACAAATGCTTTTACGTTTTTTTTGTGTTTTTTCCTTTAAATTCGACTTAAAATAGAATATTCTATAAATAATATCTTACATCTTTATGTAAATGATATAATTTATATAATAGACAAAAGGTCTTAACAAAACGAACAGCTTGATACAAACAACTTAAATGCATGTGACTAGCCTAAACATTTAGGACATCACGACTTTTATGAAAAACGTCTAAGATTGCCATACGTTAATATTAAAAACTAGTTTACAAAAACAAACGTATAGCAATAATGCTATAATAACCATATAACTGAAATATTAAACTTAAACACGAGTAAATCTTTATTCATATAAAACAGCTTCCAATTATATTATCTGAAATATTACGTTAAACCTTAAATTCATCCGACATTGAGGCATGCTAGTGCGCAATTCAATGGGCAATTATCACAGTATGTGGTCATTACTGACCACCCGCTTATGAGTAATGTTGATACAGACAAGAAGTAGTGTATTAATCTGCATAAAAACTGAACAAGACGCAAGACGGAAGACATTAACAAATGGTTATATATTTAAAATAAACATAAAACTATATTTAGCATTAACTTAATATAAAGTCTATGATGCTAGGATATGAAGAAACTAAATGTAAATAAAAGTTTCCCTCAATAAACGATAGCATGTAAGTATACAAAAAACACTGTTAAATCATTAAGTTCACATTCAAACAAAATGCGCCGTTCTCTTGTACTTGCTTTGTGGCTTTCTACGCTTTTGTTTTTGTATTATATATACATGATCATGTATGTGTTGTATTGCCTGTTAATGCTGCCTTGTTTGTTAGAGAATATAGCCTGTCGGGGATATCTTTATTTACTGTCCCGTTTTATTGGGATGACAATAGGGTAAGAGTGAGGGTGCACACTCGAACCTAGTTTAAACCCCATCGGTATTTTTCGCCACTGACCGTTCGAAGACGGTAGCCCTATTGTCAACCATTTTATGTTTGTAATGTCAAATAATCCCTGTAATCCATCTTTGTAGTTGTTGTTTGTTTCTGTGCGTGTTTGTTGTTGATTGGGGTCCCTGAATGTTGCATTTCCTTTCCGAGTTTTATATCCACTTAAACACGAGTAAATCTTTATTCATATGAAGCTGCTCCTAATTATGCTATCACACTGCCTTTAAGTATTCACTGTATTCGTGTTTTGAATAATATGATAGTAATACACTGATGATAGTAAAACATTCACAGAAGCCGAGTCCATCTCCTACTTGAAATGCTGTAATTTTCCTTGTCCTGTTCTCGAAGTCCTACCTGCCAGTATCCAGATTTGAGGTCTAGCTTGGAAAAGTACTTAGAACCTGCCAAAAGGTGCAGCGTGTCTTCTATGCGTGGAAAAGCATAAGCGTCCTTCTTTGTACGCTGGTTCCGAAAGTCTATGCAAAAACGGATGATCTCGATGAACAGAGCAGGTGGAACTCGGCGGTACGGTTGCTTGAATGGTGCATCATATGTTAGTTCAATCTTGTACTGAACTGCTGCAGTAGGGCCTAATTCAGATGAACTCTTTGGAAAGATAGAATGCCTTTTGGGCTCTGTAACGCCCCAACCACTTTTCAGCGGCTCATGGAGCGATGTATGGGCGACTTAAACCTCCACGACTGTCTTATTTAAGTTGACGACATTGTTATCTTTAGTCAAGACGTCGAGAGCCACATCGAAAAGTTAGATGCCGTCTTTGAAAGACTTGCCCAGTACAATTTGAAAATTAAGCCTTCAAAATGTTAGTTTTTCAAAACAAAGACCACCTATACTGGACATGTAATCTCAACTGAAGGGATTCAAGCCGATCCACAAAAGAAAGAGGCTGTTAAATATTGGCCTGTACATAAAACTGTTAAAAAAGTACGCACGTTTTTGGGTTTCGCCGGATATTACAGACGATTTATAAAAGGATTGGCTACAATCGCTCGCTCTTTGAACAATCTCCTCACTGGTAATCCTACAAAGAAAAAAGAGTAAAAGGAAGCTTGTCAATAAAACACATTTTATATGGGAAAACGACCGACAGCAAGTATTCAGTGAAATAAAGAAGATACTTACCAATCCAGCAGTTCTGGCTTACGCAGAGTACACACAGCCATTCAAGGTACATACGGACGCTTCTGGAAATGGTCTAGGAGCAGTTCTATACCAGAAGCATGATAGAAAAAGATCGAAAGATCGCCTTTGCAAGTCGCAGTCTGAAACCTGCTGATAGAAATTATCGGCACACAAGCTTGAATTTCTTGCCCTCAAGTGGGCTGTTAGTGAAAAGTTTCACGACTACTTGTATGGTGGAAAATTAGAGGTTGTAACGGATAACAACACTCTCACGTATGTCAACACAACGGCGAAGCTCGATGCTACTGATCATAGTCAACTACAAATACAAGGCAGTGTACAGAAGCAGACGGCAAAATGCGGATGCAGATGGACTTTCACGTAGGAAACATGAAACTACTGAAGTTGAACCAAAAGTCGTGAAAGCCATCAGTATGTCAGCTATAGTGGACACTGGCCCTTTCATACATAGTATTCAACTCCCGGACAATATTACCAAGGTTAACATGTAACCAGTTACCTGAGCTACCAACGGAAGTACTCATAGCCAATACTCTATCGACTAAAGATTGGATCAATGCTCAAAGTCAGGATGATATTTGAATCTGTCAGAAACGGTTCAAAACCGGCTAAGCCGATCGACCGTGCTCTTACTGACATGAATGCGTACCTTAGAGCTTGGAATAAACTTGTGTTGATGCAAGGAGCCCTTTACTGGAGAGCTTCCGTCCTTGCTGAGAACCGGACACAATTTGTCCTTCCTGAGGGTGTTCGGCTAGAGATTTTCGAAGCTCAGCACAATGACCTTGGCCATCAAGGGTGTGACCGCACTTTATCGCTTTTCAAGAAAGATTTTATTGGCCAGGGATGGACGTCAATATTGCACTGATGATAAAGAACTGCGGAAGATGTCTACGCCGAAAGACTGTTCCATCAAAAGCTGAGCTCGTGCCTATTACATCCTAATTCCCGATGGAAATAATATGCATCGACTTCCTCTCCTTGGAAAGGTCGAAGAGAGGCTATG